>JAJMBI010000159.1:0-20249 GCA_030572815.1 Starmerella asiatica | reverse complement strand
ATGATCCCGGTAAAACCCTATCCCAAACATTTGCCATGCCATTAACTTTCACTCTGACTGTATCCTTGGGTCCCAACGCCATCGTCGTGAAATCCCCGCCCAGCATCAAAATTTCAGCTGATATTCAAAGTTTCACAATTTCTCCATACAGGACTGCATCAATGACCTATGTTTAGAAATAAAAATATTATTGGAGTCACCCGGCTACAATGATAGAAATATTTACTTCGTGGTGTACAGTCTGGACGCTTTATAGAGCCGAAAGTGCACACTCCCTATCATGCATATGAACACATTCCACGGCTGTGATCCTCAATTTGATTTATAAATAAAAAGGTATCCTAGCCATTGCTTCTTCGCAGAAATTTATTAAAGGGTTTGTCAGTTCAATGAAGGATAAATTCCATTTCTCAAAAATTTCGACAGATTCCTCGCGGTGGGTCCGGGATCACTAGGTGTTTTATAGGTCCCAACTAAACATGGGTATACTGTTCGAAATAATGAACACCCCCGACTATAAGATTACTAAGCACACAAACGTTGCGATACTAACTGAGGGCCACAGCCAGCTACACTTAGGATTTCATGCCCCAGCAAGCTAGTCATGGCCAGTTATCATTATAGCATTCGTAAATCATTAATTCGTTAACTACCAAAGTTCATCGATCATACGCTGAAATTTGGTTTGATTTTCCGGCCTCAAACGCTTCTTAGGCGGCATGGTCAGCACTCTTTCGGCCTTAACCCAGAACGATGGCGTGTGTTTCTCTTCCTGTTTGTCGCGTTTCAAGGTATCCTCATCATCTTCAACTAAGGATCTATCATCCGTCAAGATGGGATTGGGCAGAATGATGGCGCTAGCTATCAAAAGAACGCAAAGACACACGCCAATAATGCACATGATGCGCTGGACATGCTTGTACGCGTCAATTACTGCTTCACGAACGGGTGTACCCATAGGGTACTCCATGATGAAGGATGCTGGCGAGCCATACGCGTCTGTGAGCAGTGTTGAGTTGCTCGACACCTCAGGAAGGGTCTTTGAGAGTCGTTTGGGAAGGATGTTCGTGTACACAGCGCCGGAAACTGCAGCGCCAATTGATAACCCAACGGAATTCAGCGATAAATAAAGACCGGTCATAACAGCCATGTTCTCGTGGGGGACAAAGGCTTGAAGCACGGCCTGCGTCGGGTACGAAAAGAGCCCCCCACCAACTCCCAGCACACATTCTGCAGCAACAACGCCTACACGATCATTCAAGCCACCGCGGTACCGAATAAGAAGTCCGAACGCGAGCATAAAGATGCACGTACCAGCAAGAATGAATATTTTGATGCGGCGAACAAAGTAGATGACAATACCGGTAATTACACCAGTAAGTGTACTGCAGAATGAGAACATAGATGAGATGCGCGTTGCCGACAAATTGCTGTAGCCAAAGCATACCTGCAGCATAATGAAGAAATAGTCGCCCGCCATCTCCCATATGAAATCAAGCAGGGTACTGATTGCCAAAGGTGCGAGAATGTAGCGATGGCCCATCTTGCGGAAGGGAACCAGAGGGTGCGGGGCCCATAATTCGTACAGAACCCAGGGGAATATCAACACGAATCCGATTACAATGGGGGCAATCACTTTGGCAGTTTTCCATTGTTCGTTGTAACCTCCGGCAATAGTTAGCGGGTACAAAATCAGGATGAAGATGCCAATAATAAGTATGACACCAATGACGTCAATAATCCAGAAAAGTTCGATGAAGAACTTCAGTGTACCTGTGCGTTGCTGCCATATAGTTGGCTGACTCTTCAGCAAGCCGCGACGGTGCGCCTTGAATTGAAGCCAGATCAGAGTGGCCAACAGCGGCAGTGCCATAACCGGCAAGATCAGGGCCCACATTCCAAAGCCCCAACGCCACATCCAGATCTTGGTGTTGTTTCCAAACACCGCAGTACTGACGTTGCCGCCAATCCATGCATTAAGAATGTAAGGAATCACCGGAAGGAAACTGAAGAACACACGCGCTCGAATAGTCGTGAAATCACCAACTAGAGACTCCAGAATAATTTCGATTACCGTAAATCCGATTCTGTACAGTACACTACCGCCAGCAATGGTCGCGTAGTTGTTCGCCGCGGCGCTGCAGATCATACCTACAACATAGAATACAATGCCGGTAATCAGTAGCTCCAAACGACCAAAAACATCGGAAAGTTTGGCAGCAACCGGAAGAGCAGCCGCGCCGGCGATCGTTGATACTACATTGACCGCTGACTGCATGGCTGCATGTTCCATACTCGAGAGACCGTAGGTTGTTGCGTTCATTATAATGGTGCTCCCCAGGCTATAGGTGTAGCCGATGAGGAAAATGCTAAAATAAAGCATTGAGCGCTCAAACCAATTGGCAACACCACTAAGTGCTTCCATTCGCACAACACCCGGAGACTTTACACCCTTTACAGCATCCATGGGCGGCTCGTCTTGTTTCTGGTACAGCTCAGGTTGGTCAGGGCCATTTTCAGGCTCTGAAAAACTCGATTCGGACGAGATTACCTTAACGGGAGTTTTTTCATCAGAATCGCCTTTTTCGAAGATTTGTTCAGCAGGCATATTCAGTGATTTCGGATATAGTCGCAATATCCGTTAGTTATTGTACTACGCATAGATTATATAGATTTTCAAATCTCACGATACCCTTTTCTCCCCCAATTGCGGCATGATCATCGAGATTGCCCTAATGCACTTTTATATGCCCCGTTTCCACGGCCGAAGCTGTCGTTGATCTTCGTATGATTCACGAACATTCAACCTATCATTACATATACTACTGTCTTGTCCAGAATAAGATCCAAATGCGGTTTCAGTACGATATAGACTGAAGAGCAGTGAGAGCTGATCGGAAAATCTTTCTTCAAGGTCCAGAGCTGTGCCACTTATGCAAGGTGATCGAAAAGATATGTACGTACGGTGCATATGATCGATAGATATTTGCTTTGAGAGAGGGAAAGTCGTGGGTATATCAGCTATTTGGTTATCTGCATTGTTCTAATGGCCACATATTTAGAATGAACAGCATCAATACTCCCCCAGTGGTACGGATCCGCCTCACAGAAATATTTTCTCAGGGTAGAGCCCTAAAGGTCTGCAGTGTTGCCGTGCACCTAAATATGTTTTTATATGCAAGGTAATTGAATATGTAAAAGCAACTGGTCGTGTTTAGCCCTATAATTTTGACTAGCGCTATGAAAAAAAAAAGAGGGGCGAACGGGGGATCGAACCCCGGACCTTTACGACCCAAACGTAACATTCTACCACTGAACTATCCACCCCGACGTATCCTGTAGCCGAGCACATATCTACGCTATAGCCACAATATTTTTTGAATAAGCAGCTTCGAACTATATAAAGTACGCACAAGCATGCCTAACTTATTTAGGTGCCCAATTGCGGGGCATAATACGTAACAATGAGCATATTTAATTCTAAATTCGACATTTCCTACTACTTAGTGTTTCGGTAAATGTAAGGCGCGCCCGCCTGGTGCGATGGGAACACGAGCGTCTCAGCAATAACCGCGTTCGGCCTCCGCGTCAATGCAAACGTGATAACCTCGGCAATATCCGAGGCCACTAACGGCTCCGTGCCTTCGTAAACCGTGTCTGCCTTCTGTTTATCACCACCAAACCTAACAACACTGAACTCAGTTTCGACAGCGCCAGGGTCAACCTCGATAACACGAATGCCCGTATTGATGGTTTCCGCCCTCAATGCCGACGCAAAGCTTCGCAAACTCGCCTTGGTCGCGCAGTACACCGATCCACCAGGGTAGGGATCGCGGCCAGCAATTGAGCCAATCAGCACCACGTCCCCGTTGCCCCGCTGCTTGAATTGCGGAATTACCGCATTCGTCAACTCAATTAGCCCCAGCACGTTCGTGAAAAACATTTGCTCCACATCAGCATGTTGCAGGGAACCGACAGTGTCCTTACCCCGAGCAAGGCCCGCGTTGTTCACAAGCACATCAATCTGCGACCATTCAGCAGGCAAGTTGGCCACAAACGAAGGAATTCGCTTGTAGTCACTGACATCCAGTTTAATAGGCAAAACGGAGATTCCCTGGTGCTTTTTTTCTAGCTGTTGTTTTAACGCTTCTAAACGCTCGGCACGGCGGGCCGCCAAAATAAGACGGATATTGCCTTTGGCTGCCTCAGCGAGCTCAAATGCAGTAGCCTCGCCAATTCCGGAGCTGGCACCGGTGAGTAGAACTGTTTTGCGGGCCAACCGCTCAGCCGCCTTCGATCCGTAGGACATGGGAGTAGTTCAAGGTAAGGGCCACCGTTAGACATCAGGTGGGCGGGGGGGAGAGGTTGATTGCGTGCGCGGGGTACCCATATGACGTGCTTACTCGAGACCGGGGTGCGCTCCACGGCAGGCGTGTGCATGTGGCAAGCTATACTCTGTATCTATGTATATTTGGACTCAAATAACGGAGCCATAATTTATGTACGATTTGATGTGTGTTTACAGCGTGGTTTTGGCGTGGTTTTGGCGTGGTTTCGGCGTGGTTTCGGCGTGGTTATACAGCGTGGTTATACAGCGTGATTATTTCACATGATTGGCAGCAGCTTGTCTGTTTCGCGCCTGAATAGATATAATTAATACCGATTTATTCCATTTAGAGGACTGTACACGGCACCAGCTAGCAGCACTACGTGAGCGATTCCGGCGGCGTAGGCGCACGTGAGCGATGCCGGCGCACGTGCTGCTATCGGGCTAGGCCCGATAACCGAAATGCTTCGGTTCCGCGGAGGACAGCTCTCAGGTGACCGGAGATCTCCTATCGGGCGGTCGGAGATATTCGGCCAACCATGGTAAATAACGGAAATTCTTTAAGCAAAAACGGTTTTAACCACTTGTATCGTGTTTTATTGCTGTCTCTAAACTTCTCACGCAAATTACGAGGTAGTCATAAACTGCACATTACGCCATCGATTGTCGCCAATATAAGTAGACACCCCCACCTAAAGTCGGTGGAATCCCATCCAGTTTTAAAGTACTTTAATCTGTTAAAAAATTACACCCCGTGAACACAAATAAATGGAAGATACCGAAAGTTCCAAAACCGGCCATTAATCTGCATAACCCCTGCCCTTGGAGAGATCTTAGAATCCGCTAGTTGAAATACACTTTCCTCACAGTTTCCGCAACATTGCAAAACAATGACAGAACTTCAAAGTCCCATTGGCCCCCTTTCCGTCCTGAACAAGCCGTTCACCGCTTCCAGCACCCTTGATGAGCCGCTGGGTGCCGTTGATGCGCTTCGCACGGAAGTCAGCGACCTCAATGTTGTTTTGGACGGCCTCCGCAACGAATCAAGTAATTTTACGATGGACAATCCCGAATTGCTCAGCATTGCTCCGCCTCTTACCAAAATCCTCCACTACGACACCCCGCGGTCCTTCAAATCGCCAGTTCAGCAACGATTGCTCGAGATGGCCACTTTCCGCCAGCCGTATAGCCGTCAGGGCGGTGCCGCAACGGTTTTCCAGAACGGAACAGTGTTGCTTTGGGACACGCAATCGATATTGAAGTATGAAACGTTCAATATTGGCCGCGGAGCCACGATGGCCCTGTCAATCAACGATGTTGGCTCGCTGATGGCCGTGGGTGGGCTCAGCTGCTTTGTTGAGATCTACTCAATCGGCACGGAGTTAAACGAGATGGTTTATGGTGATGAAACGCCCACTGCGAGCAGTTTACTTAAAAGGTCGGCAACTGCTGTGGGACGGCCTAAGCAGTACCGGTTTGCATTAAATGCGCACGAGGCTGCCGTTTCTTCTGTGGAATTTAGCGATGAATTGCACTGTGTAAGTGGCGGGCTCGATTCCAATCTTTATGCCTGGGATTTAGAAATAGGTACGTACACGCGCGGGTTCCGAGATGATGCTCCGATTTCCGCAGTGACGAATGACCCACAGGACCCGCACAAGTTTTTGTCGGCTACGCAGGAGGGACATTTGAAAGTGTGGGACATTAGGGAGCGCGATAAAAGCGTGCAGTCCTTGAGTTGTCTCCAGGCGGTAACCGGCGTGAAGTATATGCCCGGTTCGCACTTGGTGCTGGTGGCTTTTGACCGAGGGTTCTTTTTGTACGATTTACGTACTTACCGCATAGTGCAATACTATCAATTGAGAATGGGCAGCGTCACTAGTTTCGCACTGTCACCCTCGGCCCGGTTAGCCTTTGTCGGTATCGATCTCGGTTCCGTGTTGGCACTGGACCTCGTCAAGAATTACTGGTACCCGAAAATCGATACGCGCCGTGACCGCATTTCTGGAATGGGCGTGCTTGACAATGAGCTCATTGTGGCCAGCTGGGACGGGTCGGTGAGAAGCATTTCTGCGGTTAGAGCAGAGCCTACCCCTAAAAAGAATTAATTGTAACAATTCGTACTTAATTACGGGGGGGGGGAAGTGTACCTACCTGACGCATGATAGTGCTCAAACCGGGCGAATATTAGTGCTACATCGGTCCAAATAGTGAAGCTTTATATAACATCAATGCAATAGTGCTACTTTAATGAAATGGATGCGCTGCATATTATAGTACTATAGTGCGCGTGGTAGTATCTCAATTATGCCAGCGCTACACCTATAGTGCTGCTACATTGTGAATGAAAGACACGCCCATAATTTACATCCCAATTTACTACAATGTCACTGCCACAAAGCTGTTTTCTCAAGGTATATTCGCTTAAAAATCCCCTCCAGGAAATTAGCGGCAACCGCCAAGGCGTACGCCTTCCTCGTTCATATTAACCTCATCCCCAAACGTGACGAGGAGGATACTGTTGGGTGGCCGCAACCGGTTTCGGCTTAGCCTATCGAATTTGCAGGTAGTTACCCTTTTGGCTTATCGGCGCCGCAGCTAACCGCCGATCAAAGCAACACGCTGCAGGCAAGTGCCGCACGTTTTCGTAGAGGTGTTTACTGATACCGAGTGCTGCTCGATGATATGCTTGCTAGATTGTATGCTGCTGAATGCGTACTAAATTCTAAACTGCTACTACTTTTGGTTAAGAATCAATTGGTTTTTGGTAAGTAATATGCTTCTAATTCAATGGCTTGTTTATTTTTAAGGGGTACCTAGCGCCACGCAAGCTTAGACACGGCGTCAATTCCGCTTGTGCCGTAGCCCTGCCAGGCCTTACTAATACTCCCGCGGACGGGCCATGCACGAGGGCCAAGGGTTTTGATGCATTATCTTATCAGGTGGGTTTTTACCGGCCAAAGCTAATATAACTCGGCCCTTGCAGCCCCCCTCAGTAGATTTTTTAAAACCACAAAAATGGCGATCGATCATAACAAACCCCCAGTTTCACAAGGTGTTGGTTACGGCATTGTTGTTGGTGTGGGAATGGCGTTTGCCATCGGCATGATCCTTGTCACTGCCTCGCTTCGCCGGTACCAAAAAGAGAAAATCGATGCCAATGAGTTCGCCACTGCCGGTAGATCCGTGAACAGCGGGCTTATTGCCTCGGCCGTTGTCAGTTCGTGGACGTGGGCGGCCACGCTTTTAACTTCTACCACCCAGGCTTACAGCAACGGCGTGTTCGGGCCCATTTCGTATGCCGCCGGCGCTGCTGTCCAGATCGTGTTGTTTGCCACGGTAGCTATTGAACTCAAACGTAAGGCTCCGGGAGTTTTCACTTATTTAGAAGTAGTTAAAGCCCGGTTCGGTACACTCGCCCATGCCATTTATATGTTCTACGGAATAGCCACGAACATTCTGGTGATGGCGATGCTGATTGCTGGTGCCTCTTCTTCGTTTGAAACATTGACCGGGATGCATCCCATTGCGGCATGCTTTCTGATCCCGCTGGGTACCACTTTGTACACATTGTTTGGTGGGCTTAAGGCCACTTTCCTCACCGATTATGTGCATACACTAATCATGTTTGTGGTGATCTTTTTGTTTGCATTCACGGTGTTTGCCAACAACGAGTTTTTAGGTTCCCCGGGTCGTGTTTGGGAACTTCTTACGCAAGTCGGCCATGCCATCCCGCGCGAGGGCAACAAAGATGGGTCATACTTAACCATGAAAAGCCGGAGTGCCGGGATTTTCATGGTGATTAATTTAGCGGGGAATTTCGGGACGGTGTTTTTAGACACCGGGTACTGGAACAAGGCCATTGCCGCTTCCCCAGCCGCTGCTTTACCCGGGTATTTCCTGGGCGGCATTTCATGGTTTGCCATTCCGTGGTTGTGTGCAACAACCATGGGATTGGCAGGACGCATTTTAGAGCATACAGAGTACTGGCCCACGTACCCGCGTACAATGACCGAGTCCGAAGTGAGTGCAGGACTGTGTTTACCGTACACTGCCGTGGCCATTCTGGGTCGTGGTGGAGGTGGAGCGGCTTTACTCATGGTGTTCATGGCCGTTACTTCCGCAGCATCGGCAGAAATGGTGGCAGTAAGTTCTATTTGGACTTATGATATCTATAGGTCATACATCAACCCAAGAGCTACCAGTAAACAGCTGATTATGCAGACGCATATCAGTGTTGTGGTGTTCGTGCTGGTGATGATCGGGTTCTCAATTGGTCTGCATTACGGTAATGTTGGCATGGGGTACCTGTACACACTTATGGGCGTTATTATTTGCTCCGCGGTGATCCCCGTGGCACTCGTGATGTTCTGGTCGGGTTTAAATAAATGGTCCGTGTGTATAACGCCGCCATTAGGCATGGCCCTGGGAATCGCGACGTGGGCAGCCATCAGTGCTGGTTTATTTGACCGTGTTTTCACGCTGAGCACTACGGGATCCGACTACCCGATGCTAGGCGGCAATTTAGTATCGGTGTGCTCGCCATTGATCATTATTCCCATCTGCCAACTTATCTTTGGCAATGAGAAGTACGATTTCAACAATTTGCGCGACTTCCAAACACTGCGCGGGCTGGCACCGGGTGAAACCATGGCCGATCACGACGCGAGCAGCGGTGATGAAGTGGAACCTAACGAGAACGAGATCGGCATGCAGAAGCTGGACGCGCGCGTCTCGGCCGCTGTTATTGCTCACGACGAGAAATGGATAGAAGAAGAAGCCTTGCTGGCCAAGAGCGGCAAAATTGCCAAATTCGCCTGTGTGTTTGTGGCATTGGCTTTGTTGATCGTGTGGCCCATGCCGATGTACGGCAGTGGGTACATTTTCTCTAAGCAGTTCTTTACAGGATGGGTGGTTGTTGGGTTTATCTGGCTTTTCATTTCCCTTTTCATTGTTGAACTGCTTCCGTTGTGGCAGGGCCGGTTCGCAATTGCTCACACGGTGCACGGCATCTACTGGGACCTTACGGGCCAGTCGCACAAACTGCGGGAGTGGCAAGACGAGCACCCAGAGGAATTACATGTTGCATTTTCACCCGTCCAGTCGGCACTGGTGGGCATCGAGCCTGAATTGGTGCAAGCGCCTCCACTCGTCAAGAAGGATTAGTGAGGGGCATTTATATATTCATATTATTCTATTTAACCTCAAAAAAACAATTGGCTCGCCTTTATTGTTGCCACCCAAGTAATATTATTTACTATGTGGCGAGGGAGGCGGGGGTGGTAGTTCCACCGGGTTCCCACCGGGTTCCGAGCCGAGCGGACTGTTTAGATGTGTAAGCAGCTGCAATCCCAATAAGCACTTGCAATGGGCACCAGCTATCTGGACCATTTAGAGCAGCGAACACAGCAGTTTGAGCGGTTGTTTGCGTCGCTCACAAGTGATATTAGCTTAAAAGATGCACATGATGCTGCACAGTCGCCCTTACTGTCGCTAGTGTGGAACTGGAACGCGAAGCTTGCCGATAAGTGGCGGCTTCCCGGTGGAGGTGACAAGGCCCAGCAGCATATTTTAGAAACCGTGCGAGAAGCTCATAATGGCATTCTTAACAAATTAGACGAAATTGCGTTGGAATATGAGCTTCCTCAGGTTAAACTTGAACCGAGCCGGTTTGACCACATAAATGGGCCAGAAAATGAGGCAAAGAATCAATCAGATGCCGAGGAACCTGGTGGAAATGAAGGCGAACCTGGTGAAGATGACGAAGAACCTGGTGAAGATGACGGGGAAAGTTTAATTGGTGGAAAAAATGCCGAAATGAGCCGCAATGACGACAGGTATGTTTTCACCTCGCGGTTTGCCTATTTGAAGCCTGAACATCAGCAATACGTTATGGATTTGCTGGATATTTGCTATTTAACGTGTAAGGGCCCCGATTGGAAAGCGCAGCCCGGGTTTACTGACTGTGCGCGGCTCGCGCGTACAGCCGTCACTTATTTACATGTAGTCCAGCCCGAAGTGAGTATGCGCGCTGTACGTATACTCACGCACCTTATTGCTGTGTGGCAGTACCGCCCGCCATTCGGGGTGCCCGTTTTGTTGTTGCATATGGCGTTGACCGTACCCTGTGGGAATGGTAGCAGCGTACAAACGGACCGCACGTCGCTTGCCGACTTCTTTTATGGGAAAATTGACGATCAGTTCCGCACATCTGTGGTAGGATTGGGCGAACCGGCTATGCTGGATAGCCGTACGGTGGCTAATGCCCGGCTTGCACTCGCCCTAAACGACACAACTTGCCGTGCATGTTTAATAGGGCAGCAAACCTACGCCCTGGCGGCGTTCTTTATTCTTGCCGAACCAAAAGTTTACTCGGCAATGGTGGCCTCGCGTGCCCCGAATGCGATCCCCAGCATTATCGATCTTTGCCGGCGGCCCATTGTTGCCGAGTTTGCTGAAGTCGAGAACTTCTTGCGGCCGTGCATTTTGCACAGTTTGTCGCTGATTCTGGGTGAAACGCCGCATATTGACTTGTACCATGCCATCAACCGGTGGCAGCTCGTGCCGCTGCTGTCGGCGATCCAAGATGAGTTAGCGTCCAATGAGTACATTATGTACTTAACTGAATTAGCGGGGTTTTTCACCCTGGAGTCGATAGCCTCCTTGGTGCCGACATTGGCCGCGGTGGCGAACGGGCCGCGGTTTGTGCCGCTTGTGCGAGCATATATCATGGCCATGCTGCTGGGCATCATGGGATACCCCAATTTGAACTACTCTGAAGTTTTCACCACCGAGCTGGTTCACACTTGTGTTGTGGGGCTCGAAACCGATTTTCAGGGCCTTATGGAGCATGGGGTAGATAACGAGTGGGAAAGCATTACCAGCATGCATCTGGGTACTTTTGCAGCATTGACGATGGAAAGGACGACTCCGACACTGGAATCTACGTTGGTGCACTCGCCATTGGTGAAGCTATGTTTGAGGTTTCTTGCCACGCCCAGCGTGTTGGCAAGTATTTCACCAAAATGTCTGCAACATCTACAGGAAATTGTTTCGAGTTTGTTGCAGACGGAGCAGGCCCGTGAGATATATGCTGATGCCGAGTTTCGTAACTTGCTACTAACTTGTTGCGCCAATTTGCGATCAGTTAATCTTGGTTTAGGCATCCGAGTCTCAGCAATGATTACTCTTGCAGATGCATTGAATCTTGTTGAGCCAGTGGATGCGGCAAACGAAAGGGGCACGGGCCGTGAGGTGGCTGTTCGCATGGCCGGTGATATCACGGATACTCTTGAGAAGAATATGAATTCTATGTTGGATCGTTCTATGCAAGTGTACAATATCCCGGATCATCCTGTTTTTGCTAAAGAGCGGTTTCCTGAAGCGCACGCTGCGTTCATGAAAAGTTTGGAACAGCGCTTGTTACCTCTCGCTCTTGAAGCTGCCGAGAAGTCGGTGCATAACTACATTGAAGTTATAGCTGCTTTGCTCAATTGTGAGGCTAGTGATGAATCTTATGATGAGAACTTTGAGCACTCGTATGTTCTGCCACCCCAACTTGGCGCCAGAGTTTTGTACTCCTTGGGACCGCTGCAGTTGCACATTTTGTCGGAAGATATTGTCGGGCGGGAGTCATTTATGCAACTTTTGGAAAATGCTTCAAGATACGACATTGTTGCTGTGTGCCGGATCGCGCTTATCTTTGGACGGTTTGACTTTGAGCATCGCGACGTTGAATTGTTCGAGAAGTACGAGAAGTTCTTCAATTCTTGCTTGGATTCCTTCACTGAGAATGGGAAAGCCTTAAGTTACTTCCAGGCCCATCCCGATTTTCTCATTGAGGTGTTTAAAAATGGGCCCCGGTCTTCGCTCAACAAGTTGTTCCGTTACATCCTAGATGGGATTCATTGGGCCCAATCAGTTTATCCCGTGGATAAACAAGCGGCGCTTCGGTTGCTCCAGACCATGTATGAAGCTATGCCCAAACGAGCGTGGCTTGACCCCGCATGTGAGCTTCAAATTCAACTCCGGCTTGTGTCTGGCATTAAAGGCTGCAAAACCATGGAATCGAGAGATGCCGCTAGTTTTACTCTACAATATTTGAAGATCGGGGATGCATTGTTCAGATCTTCCGTCAGTATGAGTGATCCGGGATGTGCCGTCGACGTGGAGGACATGAAACAGGTTTTATTTGACATATTGGGTCTCCGTGTGGCGGTGGTGCCCGAGGTTTCGTGGATAGTCGGAAAGAAGAGCAATGATGAATGGCTTTTGTACTACCTCAAGGCCGGGAAGATCGCCGAAATGATAAAAAACAGCATTGCGGGTTTAGAGTCCCTTATGGAATCAATGGGGCTCAACACGCTGATCCAAGCCCAAAACTTGTTTCTGGAGTTGCTAGAGGAAAGTACGTCTCACGCATTAGATCCTGATGATGATGACAGGAGAAGCTGGTTGGGGTTTGCCGGTATGATTGTTCGCAAGTATTCTACTGGTTTCGGCTCAGATCGCTTGTACAACTCGCACCAGTCATTGTATTGGACGACTATTGAGACCAATGATGCTGGCATTCAGCAAGTTTCTAATAAACCCAATCAGAGAGGGTTTAACGATATAGACCCACACGCGTTTACCCCTGCCATCAACAAGTTGGCATTTGGTTTGTACAATGCCGTCATCAATGAGACGTTACTGGACCCTATAGTGTTCGAGACACTGGCTCATCTGTGGTGGAGAAATATAGACGAGGGGATTGGTCTGTACGTGTTGCCAAAGCTTGAAAAGATTACTAGTGATAATCCTGAGGCACTTTTCGACTTACCGTGGACAAATTTGTTTGTACCGGAGTTTATTGATGGGGACTACTCAGTGGAGACCCACCGTGGCTTCCTTAAGGGCTTGTTGACAGGGGTGAAGCAATTGGCGTTAATTCACGACTTCTTTGAGGGTATCAAGATAGATGGCATCGAAGGAATGATAATCGCTACTATGCTGATATTGAGGGCATGCCATGACGACGTGGAGGTGTTTGCGAATGCATACGAAATCGCCAACGAGCTACTCACCCAGACACTGGCATCCGATAAGAGCACTCGCGTGAGCAAGATAGCCAAAGAGTTCCTCAAACGCCTGGCACGCTTCTTGATTGTCGATTCTAAAATGGAAGCCAGAATGTTCAAAGAGGAAATTTGTTCTTTGGAGGCGAGTAGCCCGTATCTTTTAAATGGCGACGACGTTAAGGCTGATGAGAATCTTCCTAGTAGTGTCGTTATGCTATTACAGCCAACAAACGTCTTAGAAATGGTCCCGAAGTGTTTCATGAAGCCAACACAGAAACAGAAATACTTGATTGAGTGGGACCTGGTGGCTCGGTTAAGTGAGAGGCTGAAATCTGAAGGTAAGCTGAGAAGACCCGCGTATGTAACTATCAAAGCTGCTGCGAAGTCTCGCATGAGAACTTTAGACAATGCTTTGGCACCCACGGGCCCCAATAAAATGTTGCAGTCGTTGACAAGCTTGTTTACCTCTACTGTTTTGAATCCGAAGTGCCCGAGCCAAGCTGAGAGTGCACTTTCTGCTCTTGTGATTATGGCCGAATCAACCAGCGAAATGAGGGAGCTAATGTTGACGGTTTATCCCACCTTTGTGCGTGATACGATTGTCTATTATGGTACGCGCGAGTCTCAGTCCGCGGACCTCCTCCCGGTCTATTTCATGCTTAACCACTTCTTCGGTACTCTCACCATCAAGGCGGATGATGAGCCGTATTCTTTGGTTTCCCAAAGATCCGTAGAAGATACGCTTCATTGGATGGTTCTACAGATACTGCAGGTTCTTGAGGAAGACTTCCCAAACATCTTCAAGACTGATGTTGATAAGGCTGGTAGTCTGTTGCATACTTGTTTTGATCTTGTTGGAGAACTCTGGACCCTAGATAGCGCGGAGACCATTAATACTTGGGCGGAGGTGAGGAAGGCTACCAACTCCAGGCTTGAGATTTCGTTCAAAATGGATATCTTAATGCAGTCCGGCATTATTGATGTCCTATTCCGAGCTTATGCTATGTTTGACCCCAATGCGTCTGCAGTGCGTGAGTTCCGGTCATGCGTGCTGTACATGCTCGACATATTCGTCCGCCATGACTCCTTCAAGGTTATACCCACATCGGATATCCCCCATGACGAGCTTTCACATAGGTATGTTAACGGCTACTTCGACGAACGCGAGCCTGACAGTAATGGAAGCACTTTGGATTCAGACGAATACGAGAATATTGACAGTGACGGAGATTCGGCTCAAAGCGGTGACTCCATTCATTTTAACGGATACGATGACGGTCACGTGATGGAGGACAGTAGTATGGATGAGGGCCTCGAAGAGTACTTCTCGGAGGAACGTGAACGCCACCGCAATCGTATAGCATCGTCACGAGGTAATGTTTTTCGGAACTCCGTGTTGGGAGACTATGAATCAGGCTCGTCCAGTGAAGGTGGCGAAGACACCAACTATGACGACTCTGGTGCCATCCATATTGATGATGAAATATTAACTGGTGATGACGAAGACAGCGACGTTTATATGGAAGATGGAGAAGGTGTGGATGATTTGGAATCTTCGGGAGATGAAGGTGACAGCCCCCGCTTTGAGATTGAGCTCATCTTATCCGACAGTGATTTGTCGGCACAGGATAGCGGCACGGCTGGCTCCGTGCTGATTATTGATGATGATCAGCACGATTTAGACCAAGGTGATGAACATTCGGGTAGTAGTGATAATCAATTCGGCGACGCTATCTTTAATGCGGTGGATTTACTAGAGTTGTCCAACGGCATGAACTTCTTAGAAAACATGTTGTTGCGCTATCAAGATGGCTCTCCCGAATTCGAACACTTTGAGGAAGTCGACGACAATGGTGATGAACACGAAGGCGAAGCGGATAATTACATTTTGGATGCGTTTCGAAGTGGTTCTCCCGGTGAGGTTGCTCAAGCGCCTAGTGTTCCTGAAGATCGTGCTTGCATGTTGTTGTCTAAGATCTTGATGCGCAACAAACCGGCATGTGAAAGGATCGGTGCGCTTATCGAGGCATACATTACGAAACATGCCGGTTCCTGCCCCGAAACTCAGGCACTTCCTGCCGACGCCGATAAGTATCTTCCTGCATTCAGCTTTGCCAATGAGATAAAGTCGGATAGTGACAAAAGGTATACACTTTCTCCCCTATTCCTTGCCACATTTGTGAGTATGATGTTCGTTGATCTTTGTGAGGGTGAAATAACGACGTTAAAAAGTATTGCCCAATGGTTGATTTTGAGCGCGAAAGGAAAGAACTCACTGCTTTCAAAGTTGATGAATGCATTCGTGTTGGCTTCTAAGGGTCGACTTGACACGTTGTACCGATCGTTGCATCGAGATGTGTATCAAGAAAACTCTGGCACCGCAGTGAATGTCCCCGAGACGGCGACGCCAGCTTTGGTTTGCTCGAACATATTGACTCTTCTCGATTTGTTAGTTTCTCGTGATGATGGTGATCTGTTCGAGGATGACTCCATCGAAGATGGATCTCTACCCCTTGCTGTAAATCAACGAGAGCAACGGTGTATTAAGAACCGTTACATTGAAGAAGAGCAGACGAACCTAGTCCAGCTCATGATAGATGCCCATGCAAAAGAGCTCATTGGACTGCTATTTGAGCCTCTCATTGCCGGAAACCGCAAGCTGCTTTTGTCCGCATCCAGCTTTGTTTACAAAGTATTGACGTCCGACGAAGCTCAACTAAAGGGTAATATCGAGCTTAGCTCACACACTTTGACGCGACTTGTGAACGTTTTGGGCTCTAAACAATGCAACTCAGGTACATTCAACAACATCATCACCATAATCAAAAGGTACATTGGTATTGACGATGTTATGCCCTATATCGTCAAAGAAGCGCGGCGTGCCAAGTCTGCTTTGCTTGTCCTGTTGCCTGAAATGGCGACGATTGAAAGCGGTGCTGACATCCTCAAGAATAGTGATGTTTTGGAATCGTTTGTTGCGGATCAAGTCGAACTTCTTCGTCTCTTCAACGTGCTTCGTCTTGTTTGTACAACCCCGGAACAGAGCCTCTCAGCGCTTCAGCAAATCAACGTTTTACCCCTTTGGCACAAGATCATAGTGTATCTCCATTCGGTCCAGAAACATCAGCAAACTCTGGGATTCGCTACGTCTCTCGCTCTTCTGGAAATTATTGCTACGCCTGCATCCATTGTATTGGAGTGTGAAGACTACGGTCAAAAGCATAAAGCCTTTCACGATTCGGTGGACGATTTTATCAGGGCAAAACTACCAGTTCACAAAGGGCTAATCAACGAGTTTTTGCGAGCGCGTCCACATCTCCTTAGTGGTTCACTCGCTAGCATCTCCGAAAAATATGGCATTCTGGACTTTCACAGCAAGTACGAGCAATTACAACTGGAACTCGGCAAGTTGAAGCAGAAGTATGAGAGATGGCCGTTGTCATTTACGGTTGGCCGTAACCAAGTGGTGGAGGATTCTTTCAACAAGCTTATGTCTTGCTCCGAAAAATCCTTAAGGGGCCCACTAACAGTTCTGTTCCGTGGGGAGCCAGGCGTGGATGGGGGTGGTATCGCTCGTGAATGGCTTGAAATATTGAGTCGCAAGATGCTTGATCCCAGTCTCTTGTTCTTCGCTCCCGCTACTCATGGCTCTTCCATATACCAGATTCATCCCAAATCCATTAGTATACGGAATTTCGCGGACTACTACCAGTTCTTCGGGAGAGTTATAGGACGAGCAATTTGGGATTCGCGTACGATGGGTACTTACTTCAGCCGCGCGATTTACAAATACATTCTGGGCGCACAAGTGAGCTTGAGTGATATGGAAAAGATCGACGAAGATTACCATAAAAGTTTGGTCTGGATGCTGGAAAATGATATAACCGATGTCATTTTTGAGACGTTTAGCGTTCAAGTTCCTGACCAAGCGGCTCCTGTTGAGTTGATTCCCAACGGATCCGAAATTCAAGTGACTGAGGATAATAAACGACAGTATGTTCAGAGAGTGGTTGAGTATAAGTTGGTTGAGAGTGTTGAACCACAGCTGAAAGCATTGAAGCAGGGTCTTGCTGATGTTATAGACTTGAAGCTCATTGGCTACTTCAATGAGCAGGACCTCGAATTGCTGATTAGCGGACTGCCCGACATTGATGTGGCCGATTGGCAGGCCAACACACTGTATGATGGTTACAACGTCAGTTCTCCCCAAGTTAAGTGGTTCTGGATAGCCGTCAAATCATTTTCAGCCGAAGAGAAGGCTAAACTGTTGCAGTTCTGCACCGGAACTTCTCGTGTCCCTGTCAACGGCTTCAGTCATCTTGAATCGAACGAGAGTACGGGTAAGTTTTCGATACTCAAGGAGCACGGTAGAACTGACCGTCTTCCTTCTTCTCACACGTGTATGAATCAACTCACACTACCTGAGTACGAGAGCTATAAAAAACTTCGTACTTTGCTCCTTCGTGCAATCACAGAAGGTAATGAGGGTTTCGGATTTGCTTAAACAACAACTGTTATATAGCTGGAAAACTGTACTTTGCTTGTTTCTAAATAGATAAATACATGGTGATTATGCATAGCTTGGCAATGCCCCTTGGTAGGCATCGTCCTTCCTCAGCATTACTCAAACGAAAAAGTGCTGGCAGGCAGCTGACGATATCATGTTAAACGAGGCGTTGCTCCTACTCACAGTAAGCCATATAACTTGAAACCGGAACTTAGAAAAAAATGGACGATACCGGAGTCGAACCGGTGACCTCGCGCATGCTAAGCGCACGTGATAACCAACTACACCAATCGCCCTTCACTTCAACAACATGAAGATTAAGCTATATATAGGGCCACCACGGCATACCGAAATGCCAAAACTGAGCCGCAGCAGACCTCCAAGCAGACCGCCAAGCCCGCGGTGAAATCCTCACCCAGCATCAAAATTACAGCTAATATTCAAAATATCATGATTTCCCCATAGAAGACTGCATTAATGACACCGGTTAAAAAATAAAAACATTATTGGATTCATTCGGTTGCAATGATACGAATAATTACCTCGTGTTGTACAATTTGAACGCTTTATAGAGCCGAAAGTGCAAACTCCCTATCGTGCATAAGAACACATTCCACGGCTCTGATCCTCAATTTGATTTTTAACTAAAAAGGTGTCCTAGTCATTGTTTCTTCGCAGAAATTAATTAAAGGCCTTGTCTATTCTATGTACCATAAATTCGATTTTTCAAAATTTTCGACAGATTCCTCGCGGTATGTCCGGGATTATTAGGTCCCAACTAACCATGGGTATACTGCTCGAAATAATAAACACCCCAGACTAAATGTTCAGATTACTAAGCATACATACGTCTAACCATGGGCCATACAGCCATCTACACGTAGGATTTCATGCCCCAGCTAGCTAATCATGGATATACTGCTCGAAATAATGAACACCCCCGACTAAACTTTTAGATTTCTAAGCACCCATACATCTAGTCATGGGCCATACAGCCAGCTACATGTAGGATTTCATGCGGTTCGAGTTCGACTCATTTTTGCCCGTCATATAGCCCATGTAGCCAGCCATATTATAGTAAATGCGTGTAGAATTATAAGAACCCATACGTCGCGATACTACTCATGGACCATACAGCCAGCTACACCTAGAATTTCATGCGGGTCGAGTTTGACCCATTTTTGCCAGTCATATAGCCCATATAGCTAGCTTTATACCAGACATTGCGTGTGGAATTATTCTGCCATCATAATAGAAAAGATTAAGTAAATCCTCCCGTTCGAAAAGATAGTCAAGTAGGCCAGGTCGTCCCAGCAAGACGTCATCTAGAAACCAGCCGAGGTCACACACACAGGATACCGTTATAACCCTATCCCAGAGATTTGCCATGCCATTAACATTCACTCTGGCTAGCTATCGCCTTGGGTCCCAACGCCATTCTGGTAAAATCCCCGCCTAGCATCCAAATTTCAGCTGATGTTCAAAATTTCACGATTTCTCCATACAGGACTGCATAAATGACGTAGGTTCAAATTTAAAAACTTTATTAGACTCATTCGGTTTCAATGATACAAATAATTACTTCGTGGTGTACAATCGGAACGCTTTATAGAGCCGAAAGTGCACACTCCATATCGTGCATATGAACACATTCCATGAATCTGATCTTCAATTTAATTTATAAATAAAAAGGTGTCCTAGCAATTATTTCTTCACAAAAATTAATTAAAGGCCTTGTCAGTTCAATGGAAGATAAGTTCGATTTTTCAAAAATTTCGACAAATTTCTCGCGGTGGGTGCGGGATTACTAGGTCCCAACTAATCATGGACCCAAAGGATAGCCAGAGTGAATGTTAATGGCATGGCAAATCTCTGGGATAGGGATTTGCCGGTACCATGTGTGGGGGACCTCTGTGCGTGGGACCTCGGCTAGTGACGTCTTTCTGGGACGACCTCGCCCCCTACTACCTTTCCGAACGGGTGGATTTTCTTAATCTGTTCTTTTATGATGGCAGCATAATTCTACACGCAATGTCTGGTATATAGCTAGCTATATGGGCTATATGACTAGCAAAAATTGGTCGAACTCGACCCGCATGAAATCCTACATGTAGCTGGCTGTATGGCCCATGAGTAGTATCGCAACATATGCGTTCTTATAATTCTACACGCAAAGTCTGGTATATAGCTCGCTACATGGGCTATATGACTGGCAAAAATGGGTCGAACTCGAACCGCATGAAATCCTACGTGTAGCTGGCTGTATGGCCCATGACTAGACGTATGATTGCTTAGAAATCTTTTAGTCGGGGGTGTTCATTATTTCGAGCAGTATACCCATGATTAGCTGGGGCAT
>JAJMBI010000158.1:0-20437 GCA_030572815.1 Starmerella asiatica | reverse complement strand
GCTCGAAATAATGAACACCCCCGACTAAATGTTCAGATTACTAAGCACACATACGCCTAACCATGGGCCATACACATAGGATTTCATGCCCCAGATAATCATGGGCATACTGCTCGAAATAATGAACACCCCCGACTAAACTTTCAGATTTCTAAGCACCCATACTAGTCATGGGCCACACAGCCAGCAACACGTAGGATTTCATGCGGGTCGAGTTCGACCCATTTTTGCCAGTCATATAGCCCATGTAGCCAGCTATATACCAGTAATTGCGTGTAGAATTATGCTGCCATCATAATAGAACAGTTTAAGGAAATCCATCCGTTCAAAACGCAAGCCAAGTAGGGGGGGGTGCGACTGGGCATAGACCCTAGATTCGCCTAGGCCCGTCAACTGCGGCCAATATTCAACCAAATCCTACAAAATTTTATATTCTTATACTATAACACGCCAGTCACATAATAGCCTAAAATTCGAAACGATTTGTCGCTCGCCTTATGTACCTTTATATATGTCTGCCTGAGCCCAACTGACTCAGCAACCCACGATGCCCGAGACTGCCCCGCTTGATGTGAACGAGGCGACTGTGGGCTACGAGCTGGACTCGATCACGCTGCGAAACATCGCCAGCGTGCGCTACGTCCGCCATCACGAATGGCTCGACCATTTAATGGGCTCCCCCATCGCCACAAGCAGCTTGATCCCGCCCGCCATTTCTAAGTCGTTTGACGGCCCGCTTTTAGACGAGAAAATCAAGGCACTTGAAGAGGAGGTGGCTAAATTGGACGCTGAAAAAGCTGCTGGGTGGAAATTCCACGTTGATGAGCGGAAAAGCAACCTTTTAACCGCGGCGACGCAGCGGCTACGTCAGGACTTCGGCACCGAAGCTGTGGCCGAAACCCAAGCGGAAATCGAGAAAGAGTTGGGCGTGAAAATCATTGAAGCCATGGCGATGGTTCCTGTCAAGATAACGTACGATCGGAAGTCTGTGGAGTTGGCAAACGCGCAGCGGGCACTGGCTCGAAATGATGATGCTAAAACGTCAGTTAATGCACCAGAAGAGCCGAGGGATGATGCCAGTTCAACTTCTCCTGCTGCGGGCCCTACCACGGGCCCTACCACGGGCCCCACAGCTGCTACGCTTTCTCCACTTCCTCCAGTTCCTTCGGGCCCCACCGCTCCTCCACTTCCTCCAGTTCCTTCGGGACCCACCGCTTCTGCGGGTCCCACCGCTCCTGCAGGCCCCACCGCTCATGGGGGCTTTCCTCCGGTTCCTTTAGGCCCCACCGCCCCTCTGGGTCCTGTTCCTGGAGGTCCCACCGCTTCCACAGGCGGCAGTTCGTATAAGGATCTCGACGCACGGTACATGTAATGCAGAGTCTATATTTATGTATATTTAGCCGAACAATGCGGCAACCTTTTTAACGGTGTGTCCGCTCAACACGACCGCGAGTAAGCAAGCTAAGTCGGTTGCGAGCAAGGCGATGACGCCGAACATGAACCTAGGAGCGAATATCTTCCATGTCATTAAATGACGGCGTAAATGGTAGCTGGCAACCATCGCTGCGATCGTGCGGGCGCCCGTAACAAAGGCCAAACCTGCCACGGCCCTTATGATGAACGCCAACGGCATTCGTGGATCCGTGAACGGGGGCCGGCGCCATAAACTGCTGTACACGGCCACCAATGTAGTCAACAAGATGGGCCCCAACGTGTTCAGCACGACGGTGAGCGGCGACCAGGGGTAGCTTACTGTGGCAGCAGCAATAAACGCGGCATCCCACTGGATGCTGGGGATGGTTGCTTGGTGCCCGGTGAAATAGAAGAACGCATTGCCCAGCAAATCGTACACCACTGGCACAACAAACGTGTACTTGGTCATCGTGATGTCGACAAAATCGAGGGTGACCAGCGAGATGTACAACAAAGCAGCCAGCACAAGGATAGCCGGAGGTTTGTTCGTTACACTGAGGGTCCAAAAGACGCACACGGCGGTTAGCAGCACGTCTGCGCCCAAAATATTGTTGAACCCGTTGATTTTCTTGGGTAAGCCAGATTTAGATAACACAAACTCGATGGGCGGATTTGTGCGCCACCAAATGAGTAGCCCGCCTACGCCCATGGCGAGGGCCAGCCTACCAATAACGATTTTCCCGGTTTGTAAACCGAACAATGAGGCGTTCAGGTACCCGCGGGCCTCGGCATTGTCGAGCGAGTAGTACGCCAGCGTGAATGTCAGTGCTAGCGACGTCATATTAAGCAGAAGCGAGGCCAACCCGACATTGTTCTGGCCAATTGCCCAGAACCGTTTCAAAAAATACGGGAAGGCCAGGCCAAGCACACCGGCGGCGAACAGCGTCCACAACGGCACGAGCGACGACCCTTGCTCGAAAAATGTCGTCATACATCTTTGCGCAGTTTCCTCGCGGCAAACGACCCAAGACGAGGCAAACCGGAGCACCACGAGAGTGACGAGCACGCACCAGCTGCCGAGATAAACGACGAGGGGGCTTCCCTGATACGCACAGCCTCCGCCGAGCACGACAAACATCGTGGCCAGCAATTTCTGCAGGATCTGGGGTTCCCAAATTACATACGAGTTCGAAAACGAGATCGGCAGCTCGAGCGCCAGCACCCCGAGCGCGAAAAACGACCATTTCGAGGGCACGCTGAAACGCACAAGCTTTAAGGCGCCTAGCAAACCAGTTAAAGTAGCTCCACTACCCGTATAAAACGCACATTGGATCAACCCGTCTACCCAGTTCAGCCGTAGGCCAATCACTGTGCCCACAAGCCCGCCCACAAGCCCACCAGAACTAAGGTACCACGCGAGTGTGCTCAGAGATGCAGCCCGCACGGCATTATATACTAACAGTGCCAGCACCGTCGTGGCAATCAACAAAGTCAACCCCAGCTGCATGGCCACCAAGTCGAACTGGGCCCATGCCGCCTTAAATTTGGCGAGCATGTACTCCTGGAAACGTCTTGGAGCTTCATCCGAATCTAAATGGGCTTTTTGCTCGGACCACTCGTGATCCATACCTACCACTGTGCTGTACCGTTTTAACTGCTCCACAGTTTCCTTCTGTAAAAACTCCCAGTTTTGGCGGTTGGCAAACGCCTGGCGGATGGGGAACCCCAACGAATTGAATGGCACTGGTAGGCCCAACAGCCCGCTCAATGTCGGCACCAAATCAATCTGGTTCACCACATTTGACTTAGCTGGTACGAACTTAGGCTGTTTGGAGTAGACCCACAGCGCGCTTTCCAGTTCATCTTGAGAATCCCCGCCATGGTTACCGGTGGAGTCCATGCCGTGGTCGCCAAACACGAGCAAAACTGTGTTTTCGTCAATCAACTCCGTCAATTCCCGCACAAAATCGAACGTTTGGCCCAATTTTGTGGCCATTGCTGGGTGGGCAGGACCGTAGCGGTGGCCGACATGGTCTACACCCAGCATGTGCCCAATTACAATGCGATTACTCGTGTTGCGAATCAAATCTGGCAAATGCATTTTAACACCGTTATCGACCGTGTCCAAATCGCGCACATTGAGCGACGGATAGGGGTAGTTTTCGCTGAATTCGTGGGAAAACAATGCTTCCCACGTATCGTCACCCACAAAAGCCACGTTTCCTAGCCTTTTAGCGGCCTGCGACACCCAGTTATCTTCTTCTATTTTGAACCCAGCAAAGTTGCTGCCGGCATCCACAAACGCCGGTAAAGAGCCCGTGGTCAGACCCTTCAGCCTTTGCAGTGTTGTTGTGGGCGGATCGGCCATGAATTTCACAGTGAATGCATGTCGCGGATCATCGGTGATTTCGTGCACGGGAAAATGCCCCAAATATGGTGCTTCAGCAGCACCTTCGGGAGTAACGACAAAATCATGACGAAGAGCATCCACAACTAGTATAACCGCGCGCTCGAACGGTGCCTTTGGAGCACCCAAAGTAACGTTCGATGCATGCTCGAGCACGGGCCGCGTGAGGAGAAACCCGCGGGTATACTGGGCAATGGCGGCCAGATGGGCAATGAAAATCCAGAAAACTATGAGTAAAGCATGTTTTCTTGAGGACTGCACTGTTGCGACCGCGGGCTTCGTGTGAGCCATTGCCACAGAGTTAGGCTTGATACCTCAAAACCAACCCTGATCCGGTCATGACGCACCTCGAATGCAACGCCGTTAGGCATGGTGGTGAAATTACGTTCCTCGGAGTTGCAACATGAATTACAAGTTTTCGAAGTATTAAAGCTGTTTGGCTGTACGTGGAACGTCCCCTGTCGCCTAAGCGAAGACGGGGTCCTGCCAATTGAACACTGTATATTCTATAGAGGTGGCAATGCCTCGATGTAGCCCAGATAGTATTTACCTATACAGATCGGGCGCTAATGCCTCCGTGCAAGGCTGACACTGTGCGGGAGCGAACCACACAGTATACCGATAAATATAAATCGTGAACTCGTTACAGTTGCTACATTTTTTATAGTTTTAAGTAGTCACAGCTATAGAGCGTGTTGGCTGAGCTTGATAACGGTGGATATGGTCCACATCTATAAAGTGCGCTGGCTGGGCCTGCCCACGGCGTTTTATAAATGCCCAATGATGGTAGATGCGCCTGTTTAAAAGCGGAGCGTGCCAGACGTTTAGCGGTGCATATACACTACATTATTTCAACATATACCAGATTATAGGAGCACTGCGGCTGAACTCGCCCTAGCCAGGTGTGCGTGCAGGTGTGCGTGGCTGGACCACCCAATCGGGTGTTGGGACCCAGGGTTAATGCCAGCTGGTAGGGCGATTCCAATTTGGTGTGCAGCCGCATTAACGGTAGGTCGTGGGGGATGTCGCCACCGGCTCCCCACATGCGGATGCCCCCCCCCCACCCACCCCACTATTGCTGCCAACATCTTACCCACCTCACCACACCTCAATTCTAAAAAAAAAATAAAAATGAAGTCGGCAGTTGCAATTGCAGCCGTTCTCATGAGCACGGCCTCGGCAGCCGTCCACACGCTCCCTTTGCAGCGCACGCCCCGTGCCGAGATTTACGGCAACAAACACAGCTTTGCCGCGCATTTAGCGCATTTAGCGCACAAGTACGCCGGCATGGTCGAGGACACCGTCAACATTTTGTCCATGCAGGCCGACAATGAGCCGCAGTACGCTGTTGACAGCAGCGGCTCTGTTCCGCTGACGAACTACGCCAATGCGCAGTATTTCGCCGAAATTGGGCTGGGCACCCCCCCGCAAACGTTCAAAGTCGTTTTGGATACCGGAAGCAGCAATTTGTGGGTTCCCTCCGAAGATTGCACGTCGATTGCGTGCTACCTCCACTCGAAGTACTCGAAGGAGGCGAGCACGAGCTATGTGGCCAACGGCACCGAGTTCGAGATTACCTACGGCAGCGGCAGCGTTGAAGGGTACCTTTCGCAGGATACGCTCGAGCTGGCTGGTCTCCAAATCTCGAAGCAAGTGTTTGGCGAGGCCACGAGCGAGCCTGGCCTCGCATTTGCGTTCGGCAAGTTCGACGGCATTCTTGGCTTGGCCTACGACTC
This sequence comes from Starmerella asiatica, assembly GCA_030572815.1. Classification (NCBI taxonomy): domain Eukaryota; kingdom Fungi; phylum Ascomycota; class Dipodascomycetes; order Dipodascales; family Trichomonascaceae; genus Starmerella; species Starmerella asiatica. The sequence continues at coordinate 14,881 of JAJMBI010000158.1, read as the reverse complement.
GATCTCGGTGCAGCATACAACGCCACCGATTTACAATGCCATTGAGCAGGGCTTACTTGACGAGCCGAAGTTCGCCTTTTACTTGGGCATTGACGGCGAGGAAACGAGCGGTGGCACAGCGACGTTCGGCGGCATTGACGACTCGCTGTTTGAGGGCAAAATCACCTACTTGCCCGTGCGCCGTAAGGCCTACTGGGAAGTCAAATTCGACAGCTTGTCGCTCGGTGACGACACGGCGAAGCTCGACATTGGTGCCGTCATTGACACGGGCACGTCGCTGATCACGCTTCCTTCGGATTTGGCCGAGATTTTCAATGCGCAAATTGGCGCGGAGAAGTCGTGGAGCGGGCAGTACACCGTCGAATGCGAGAAGCGCGATGTCTTGCCGGATCTGACGTTCACGTTCGATGGCTACGACTTCAAGATCTCGCCGTATGACTACATCTTGGACTTGGGCGGGTCGTGCATCTCGACGATCACGCCGATGGATATCCCGGAGCCCGTGGGGCCGCTTGCCATTGTTGGCGATGCGTTCTTGCGCCGGTACTACTCCGTGTATGACCTCGGTCACGACGCCGTCGGCCTTGCCAAGGCGAAGCATTAGTAGCTATGTAATAAGAAGCACCATACCTGAATACTCGCTGCGCCTGCAGTGACGATTTGCTAGATACAAAACTCATGTTGTATGCTTTCGGCTAAATCAAGTAAATACTTAGGGCTATCGACAGTGTTGACCAAGCTATGGGGGTCTGTGTTAGGTACTAACCCGCCAAGGAGTTACAAAATAGTATATTCATACAACTTGTCTAAAAGGTTGAGAGGTGAAGAGGCACCGGAAGGGGAACAGGATGCTGGCCAACGAAACGGATACGACCTACTAACTTAGGTAGTTGGGCCACCTGGCATGAATTCCGACATTATTTACGGCAATAAAAATTGTTGTTTTATGTAGTGTATATTGCTACACTCAATCTATAAACGTATAACTTATTTTATTGTAGCGCTCACGACCTCAGTTCAAGTTGACCGTGCCCTAATAACCCTGCATATATGAGAGATCTGGCCGGCAATATCCGCATAGTAGAGGTTAGGTTTCGGTCCTCACTCAACACCTCACCTGGCAACGGTCCTTCCAGCTGTACTAAACGAGCAAATAAAGGAAAGGCAACCACTTTGGACACGATAGTGCAAGGGTATATTTTACAAGAAGGAATTAGTTTAGATAATCAAGCAGGTGCTGAAGCAGTCAAGAACGCAGACGGATGGCTCAGTGGATAAAGTTAAAAAGGAAACTCTAATCTACATTTCACATTCGTTGTACCCTGTTCGCTCCGGCCGCAGAAAGATGCCCGGTTTTACCAATCTTATCTCGATATTGTAGTGTGATTGATAGTGCTGACAAGAGAGATAAACAGCTTTGACTGAGATTCTCGGCGTAATTTATCCAAAAATTAATCGACACTTTCTCGTATACGTGTCTAGAGCGTTCTGAGTTGCTTTATAATATATTTACAACCTGGCTCTGATTTGAATTGCTACTTTGGGTGCCGTTGCGGCTAACATTTCGTGCGTTGCATCTCACGGAATTCATCATTGACTGTGAAGGGGCTTGGAAGTGCTGGAATGCGCGATCATGTACGATATTTTTCTTATAGGCGGTCTAAACGATGGATACAATACTTGAGCCCTCTGTGTTGATCGCGCTTTGTTGTGGCAACATTTGCAGTGCGCATGGGGTCAGCTTCTGGTGTGAATGCTTCAAACTTTCACAGTCGTTCTTTACAGAGAAGCCCGATATACTATATATCACAACGATTGCGTTTTATGGTACACGTGTGTTCTATAAGAACTTGCTTTAAATTGATAGATTTCACTGCACTGTGTACAATGTCACTGCAATACCAGAACAGCAGGAGTCCTGTGGGAAGGCACGAACCCACCCGTCAAAACTGAAGCGTGACGCCCCGCAACTGAAATAAGCGACATACCAGTGACATTTGACCGACAACATGTATTCCAATCCAGTGTAGCCGCCTTAGGGCCTCCCTTTAATATAGCCGTTTGCATGTATTCTCATCTAGCCGCTTAACAGCGTGTATACCCATTCGCATGTATGTGCCAGGAGTGATATACTAGCCTAATTCTACCAAGTAATTACAATGGTACTAAACAATCAAAGCTAAACTAAGCGCAACCAGGATGTACGCCACCAAAGGCCACCACTGCTCACGTCGAAATTGTAGGTTGCAAGGCGTGCCAACCGTACCGCACGACGAACTTGGCGGATTCACCGCCCGATTTAAAAAGAGCCGAGCTGAGCATTGATCTCCTCGATCTCCCTTTTCGACTCGTTGTACTTCTTCGTGATCTCCTCGAGTTTCGCCTCCAGCTCATCACGCTCCGCCTCCAACGCCTTGTTCGAGCGCTCAACTTCCTCGTGCTTCACTTCGAGCTGCTTCAGCTTCGATTCAGCGTCGTGGGCCTTCTGCGTGGCCTCGTCGAGCTGCGCCTCCAAGTCGGCATTTTGCGTAGCCAACGCATCCTTTGCCGACGAGTGAGCAACTCCCTGGGTCGCCAGCTCCTTCTGCTCCTTCAAACTGTCCTCGAGTTTCTCGTTTTCGGTCTCCAACAGCGAGACTTTGTGGACGAGCGACTTAATTTCTTGTTCTTTGGCGTTAGCGTCTTCCTCGAGCTGCTTCACCCGCGCATTGGCCTCCTCGGCTTTCTCCTGGGCCTCCTCGGCCTCGAGTTTGAGTGCGTTGAGCTTTTCACGAACTTTTTCCATGTTTGTTTAGGCAGTGTTGAGAACGGGAGTTAAGGTTGCGTTCTGTTTGGGTACTTCTCGCGTGTGGGCGGTTCCACGTAAACACTGGCCACGGTGGGTGGATTAGTCAGCTGGAGGCCGCCGGTAGTGAAACATTCGGGGCTATGGGCGTGGGCCTAAATTTAGATATAGCCCGATAAATTAAATACCGCTAATATAACCGAACAGTAGCGGGACGCGTATAATCGTAAAATCAGTATGTATATAGGCGCAGCTATTTATCGTTAGCATTATGTACTGTCCCGGAAGCACCACGAGCCTTCGATAGCCAGCTCCTGTGCATATATACCCCGCACCCCAACCGGCTAAGCCACTCCCACACTTCTCCGCTATTCGCACACAATTGTCTCATATACGTATTGGCCCTCACATTTCCCTATTTAATCAGCTTCTCCCTAGACTAATTGATATTTAACAGCGAAGCACGCGTCACAGTAAAAAAAATAAATAACGACTGCCTATTTCGTAAACACACGGCTTTGTCAGCGGTACCGATACCACCTAATATGTACGACTCGCCGCTCCGCCCGAACTCCCGCCCGCGGCGGCCGCCATCGCTCACTGCTCCGTCACTCCCTGCATCTACACCGGTAATGAACCCACCCAATGGCCGTTTGTGGCTGCGCGACCCCGCTGGAAGCCCCGGGTCGCCCTTAGCAGCAGCGTCGCCCACCACGCCGGTGGTTCCTAATTTTACTGCTCCGCAAACGCCGCAGCAACGGCTGATGTTGCGTAAACCGATGTCTATGCAAACATTAAGCACGGTTCGGTCGAGTTTGAAGCTTCCTGGCACTCCGCGTTCGGTGGTCCCCGAAACCTATAAAGGGAAAATCCATGTTGGCGTTCGAGCCCGCGCTCCTCCACCGAACGCCCCGCCGAACAACGGCCAGTGGGTGCTACGGCCCGATACGGGCTTGGTAATCCACGAATCCGTGGGCGAATTCCAGTTCGATAAAGTCTATGACGGGTCCGCGACAAATGGCGAATTGTTCGCTGCGAGCGTCGAAGATTTGATTAACCAAGTAGTTGAAGGGTTCAATGCCACTGTGTTCGCTTATGGGACCACGGGCTCGGGGAAAACGTATACAATGCAAGGCACTCCTGACGATGCCGGGGTCATCCAAAGATCGGTGCAAAGGCTGTTTGATTTGCTGGCTAACAAGGACGACGGTGCCACAGTTCGTTTGTCGTACTGTGAAATCTATAACGAGCGTGTTTATGACTTATTGTCGCCATTGAACACTGCGCAAACCGATAACTGGACGCCCAGCGAGGTTTCGTTGCGCGATAACGTGCTTCCGGGTGATAATTCCGTACCGGGATCGCATGTCGGCGTTGTGGGCCAGCGCGAAGTGGAAACATCTTCTGCCGAAGAGTTGTTGAAATGGGTGGCTGCTGGCGACCAACTACGTCGCACGTCATCAACTCAGTATAATGAGCATTCGTCACGTAGCCATGCCGTTGTGCGCATCCATGTCACCCACGGCAACGTGCAAAGCATCTTGTACCTGTGTGACCTTGCCGGCAGTGAGCGTGCAGTGGTGCAATCGGAACGACGCAAGGAAGGGTCGTACATCAATAAATCGTTGCTCACCCTAAGTTCAGTAATTTCAATCCTGTCTCAGGGTGGTGGGATGCATGTACCATACCGCGACTCGAAATTGACGAGGTTGCTGCAGCCGTCATTGTCAGGCACAGCCCTGGTGTCGATGCTGTGCACGATCCAAACTGCCCCGATGGCTCCGGGAAGTGCCGAGACGTTGAACTCCATTCGGTTTGCTGCGAAGGCCAAGAACATCACGGTGATGGCGAAACGCAATAACATCTTCGACGATGCCGCAGGCGGCATCGGCGGGGCGGCTTCCATGCGGCTGATTTCGCAATTACAAGCTGAGCTGGAGGCCTCGCGCAACGAATGCACGAAATTACGGATGGAGCGCGACGATCTGCAGGACAGGTTAGAAGTGCTCGAGGCAGCTAACAACCCGGACACTGAGGCTTCGATTGAAGCGATTATGGGGTTGACGCCAAGGCCTAATAGTAGCTTTGAGTTCGATGACGACTATTCACCCTCAACGGGCACAATGCACCGCATGCATAAGGAACTTGAACGGTACAAGATGGAGAATGCTGAATTGAGGGCCGACAAAGCGGAACTCAATGGCAGAGTCAGCCAGCTGGTCACCGAGATTTCCGAACTGGACACGAACATTGCCCAGCTGGAGGGGATGTCGCATGAGGCCAGGGCGACACCGCTGAGTGATGTGGTCTCGATTCCCAGTACTACTGGCAGCCGACACACGTCGGGGGGCTCGGCAACACTTGGCATGAATGGAGGCATGAACGGTAGGCTCAGCTCACGGGAGGCCGAACTATTAGAGGAAATTGCTGAACTTAAAGAGTTGATTGTTGACAAGGACCGGGCCTTCGAGTGTTTGTCGGGAATCTGCAATGCCCGGCACGCGGTTGATGCCTGGACTTCCCACAACAGTGATACCACGAGCGACGACGTGACACGGGCAACCGTCATGGCCATTGAAGAGCTTCGCATTTAGATTTTTTACCATTATAAATATAAATATACCTTAGATGATCTCAGTTAATGGCCCATGCGGTGCCATGGAAGCGGCTTCATTAAAAGTGCAGTCCGATTGTGTTGAAGATGCTAAATACGGATATTAGGCATGACGACGGCAACCGGTGCTGAACACACCGATGTGACGCTATTGAAGGTGCCCAATACGCTCTTCGCTTAATTAAATAGCTAAAAAAAGTTAGAAAAAAAAGCTCTTGTGAGTAAAAAAATCTACGTTGTTTATTTATCCAAGGCTCAGGAACGACCTGAGCTGCTGAACCCGGAAAGCGTTTACTTCAAACGCTCTTCGAATTTCAGGTCGTTCACAGTGCCAAGGCCGACCAAGGCACGAATGAGGTTCTCCAAAGCGGCACGTTGCTTGTTGAGACGGTTAACGGCCTCGGCGCCAGGGCGCGTCAAAGGAGCCTTTAACCAGTACGACAAGAACGAGAGCACCGTGTGGAACCCATCGAACTCCTCATTGGTGGACTTGTTGCGGTAAGTAACCCGCGTCAAGAACTCGGTCATCACCACCAGGTCGATGATCAACGGCGTCGCGAGTAACGAGTCCTCACAAACGTTGTGGATCGAGACCGTGTTGTGGCCACCCAGCATGAGCTCCGAGTAGTACTCGTCCATGGCCACTTTCGAGTCGCCAACGGCCGGTACGTACTTGATCACAATGACATGGTCCACCTTGTCACCCGACTCCTTGTTGTAAAGGATGTGGTTGCTCTTGATCATGTCGTCAACAACCGAGGCCTTCGAGATCTCCTTAGAGCGGAATTGCTGCGGAGCGCTCAAATTGTAGCCGTCGTTGTTGCCTAAATGATTGTACGACGCAATCGACACAGGCTTGATACCAGCATCCACAAGGTACTGCGCCAACACCGACTTGATCTTGGTTTGACCACTCTTGAAGTCGTCACCACCAATGAACGAGTCGTTCTTGTCAGCAAGTTCAATGCAGCCCGGAACGAAAGTGTTCTGCGGGGAGCCATTGATGTACGGCACCTTCTCCAGGATACACGCCACGGCAAAAATCGTCGACGGAGCAATCTCGTCGTGCGACGAACGGATGCTCGCCAGCAGATTCTCCGCGGTGTCATTGACGCCCTTGATGATCTCGGCGTAACGCTCCGTGTTCGCGGTCCACAAAACAATAACCTTGTCCAGCTTGTTTTTGGCCTTGAACTCGCGGATATCCTTACGGATATGCTCAACGTGGGCCCACTTGTCAGTACCGGGAATCACGTTGTCAGCACGGTCACCCTGGTTCGCGGCAATGAAGTCCGGGTAGTAAACCGACGGTAGCGGTTTGTACTTCTTCAACGGCTCCAAAAGCTGGCGCTGCAGGTCCCAATCGAGAACTTTGGCGCGTTGCATCGCATCGGCAATGTTGAGCTTCGAGATGTCCCAGCCGCCAATGATCAGGTCATTGGGGTGCAACATCGGCGCGATCTCATTGTACGGCGCGTACACATCGTCGCCTTTCTCATCAATTCCGAGGAACAAAGTCGAGGCCTGCGTGACACTACCGTAGTAGTTCGGCTCCACTTTGCCGTTCTTCGTTTGGAACGAGATGTGGTCGCGGTTCGCGTGGACGGCAGCAGTGAACGTGGATCCATTGTTGCCGCCCCAGCCGACCAGCATAATGCCGGTTTTGGGGACCTTCTTGTCGAGCTTGAACTCGTACTCGACGCTCGTGGGCGTGACATGGTACTTGCCGTTCTCTTGCTTGACCGTGGCGTTCTCGTACGTATAAGTGGACACGATTGAGTCTTCAGTGACTTTAGCACGGTCGCTGTTGACCGTGACGCTGGTGTAACCTGAGTGTTGGGGACGAATGGGAGACATTTTCTTGATAAACGTAGTTTTGGTAATAAGAGTTTTTTTTTGGTTTTTTGGCGTTTTTAAAACGTATTTTACTTTTTTTTTGGGTTTTTTTTTTGGTTTTAGTTTCTTAGATTTCTTGGTTTACTGAGAGGACTTGTCCTTTGCAGTAAGATAGCACGCTATTGATCCACCTGAGCCAGCAGCAGCCGAGGAGGATTGATGGGGGTTGTGCTCGCTAGGGAGTAAGTTGGCGAACGTTTGAACTCTTTGAAGGATTGACTACGCTTTGTTTCGAAGCGTATCAATCTCAAACAATAAAAAAGGGGGGAAGAAGAAAACCTGAGATCCGGCCGATGCCCGGTTTATATACGTACGCGAGGGTATTACCCGTGTCCGCTACCCTGAGTCACGCCCTGTGGGACATGCGCCGAGTATCGCTTAGGAATATGCGCCTTTTCCCCAACCAGCGTTCACATGGGCTAAGCCGCAGCATTCCAGCAAAATGCTGAGAGCTACAGATCCGGAAAAGGGGAAGCATTAGCGACATTATGCAGCCATTGGTTAAAATGCTACATACTTTATATATAGGGCCCCTAAAATGTCGTTAACAGCAGCCTCAAGAGATGCATACGTGTCAAGATGAGGTTGCATGCGGCTGATTGCATGGTGATGATTATTTTGCTACATTTGGTAGATAGACGTTGTTCAGCGGCAAAATATTCATGAACATAACTCTAGATCCGTTGAGTGGTGCTGATTTCGGCACAGCAAAAGTAGCTGCTACGGGGAATTCACCATGTCACCCTCGCTACGTGCTTCCCCACAATGGGATGTATGATAGCGATAACGTCACTATCACCCTAACCCTATAGGACGAGTGTCAGCCAATGTTAATTCGAGTATGGGTTGCTGCCCATTTATACTCGCCGCGTAACGCGTTGGTCGCCTAAATCGGCCCGGTTCAGGGCAAGGTCCGTGAGGATATGCAAGTTAAGTCATCAGGAAATTGCTCCTAACCCTATGCGTGACTTTACACAATGCGCTGGGATATTAATTAAATTATTGATTAGTCATCGCGCTCATTGTAACAGCGCGTACCTAGAGAGGTCACCAGTTGCCGTTTAAAAGGAAACGAATGCCGCAGTTTCGACCGCAGTTTGGACATGATTAATTTAGTAAATAGAATACATAATAGCAGCGCTCTCTATATACGTATTAGCATACATACAATCTTATGGAGAACGCAATTCGAGTACTATTCGCGGCCCCGAACTTTTAGTTACCACCACGTAAACGCAAAACCAAATGAAGTGTGGACTCCTTTTGGATGTTGTAGTCCGACAAAGTGCGGCCGTCGTCCAATTGCTTGCCCGCAAAGATCAACCGCTGCTGGTCCGGGGGGATCCCTTCCTTGTCACTGATCTTGCTTTTAACTGCCTCAATGGTGTCCGAAGACTCGACCTCGAGCGTGATCGTTTTACCAGTGAGGGTTTTGATGAAAATCTGCATACCACCACGTAGGCGCAGGACTAAGTGCAAAGTAGACTCCTTCTGGATGTTGTAGTCGCTGAGGGTGCGACCGTCATCCAATTGCTTACCAGCGAAAATCAAACGTTGCTGGTCAGGAGGGATACCTTCTTTATCACTAATCTTGCTCTTAACCGCCTCAATGGTGTCAGAAGACTCGACTTCAAGGGTAATTGTCTTGCCAGTGAGGGTCTTGATAAAGATTTGCATACCGCCGCGTAGACGCAAAACCAGGTGCAAAGTAGACTCCTTTTGGATGTTGTAGTCCGACAAAGTGCGGCCGTCGTCCAATTGCTTGCCGGCGAAGATGAGACGCTGTTGGTCAGGAGGAATGCCTTCCTTATCGCTAATCTTGCTCTTCACGGCCTCAATGGTGTCGGAAGATTCGACTTCGAGCGTAATTGTCTTTCCAGTGAGGGTCTTAATGAAAATCTGCATGGTAGGCCTGCAATCGGTGCGTTATCGGGTTCAGTGGCGAAAGACGTGGCAACCTGCCTTAAATAAGACAGTGCGGCCCAAACCCTAACATCATGGCGAGCCACACACCCGAAGCACCACTCCCGCCAAGAAGCGGGGGGTTATGTTTGGATCAGATCATGCCGCCGCAACATTCGGAATTCCCTTATCCTTGTACGCCGCGCCGCTAGCACCCTCGGTAATTCCGGAAACCCCAACCGTGAATCGTGAGCATCAATAGTTTTGAACAATGGGGTTTTAACAACGTGTTGCCAATCATTCATTTGATGCCGGCTGGATACCCCTAAGATTAAGGCAATTCCGATATATTCGCCCATCAATGTGCCTTGCCCCCCAAATCTCGTATTGCTCAGAGGTACCCCACAGTAGGGTTCTGCAATGGGCAAGGGTCTGGGATTAATACAGATGGGCGATTGATGTGGACGGCGGCACCTCAGGCGCGCATATGTCCGTTAAGGGCTCGCGTGCATCCGTGTGTTATCAGGCCTTAGGATATCTCAAGTCGATCTCGACATTATTCAATACATTAATTTTATGGTTATGCCTTCAAATAGTGGAAAATATAGCGTGGGAGCCCCTAATAGAAGAACGGCGAAAAAAAACTAGCAGCCTACGTGCGATGTTTCAAGTTAGTCGTTTTTTTGTTTTTCCCAAATACCTCATACAATATCAAATATACGAGAATTTTAGAAGATCTCCAACAGAAAGTACTATTTCTGAAGATTGTGGGCCATCCAGTGCCGCGTGGCATCCAAAATATAGCTTGCCACCAGTACGGCGGTATTTGCATAGTTGATTGTAAGGATAATTGTCTGTGGACCCATCGCTTCTGACGCAGACCATATTGCACCTTCGGCACTTACCCAAGAGTTTAATTGTGGCCGGTCCTACTTGCAAACTCCTCCAGTGGTCTTCATCCCAGGGGTTTTCTGAATTAAGTACGATGTTTGGACGGAACACGTTGATGTCTTCGAGCTCGAGCTCAGCAGCACTACGCGCGTTTACCACGAGCAACGGACACGAGTTTGCCAAAGATGCTTCCTCTCGGTGTGCAAGTGTACTGGAGGAAACAGTCTCCGTTTGATCGCGTATTACCCTGGCTAAAGTGCACGAAATATTCAAAATCTTGAAAAAGAACTCGAGAACGGCAGGATCCATGTTCAACACGAAGCCCGCTTCGATGCTTAGATGGTCCCATTTTGTGGCATCCCGTGCAACAGTGATTGAAGGAATGCCGAACTCCGTAACGTGCTCAACAAGTAGATCTTGGCCATTAGATGAGACAGATGGTTTAATGGAAGCCATGAGGCGGTGCCGTTTAAGAGATAAAATTCGCTTACTTCCTAATTCAATTAAACAGAATTCGCGGTCATACTCAAGTCCTGAAGGTAGCAACCGTGATCGTTGGATTTCCCATCGGGCACAAGATTTAATCGGGTAGACACTGAGCCCCGTAATAGGAACATAATCTTTTGTACTCAATGAATCAGTGCCAACACAACTTGACTGCACAACATCTGACCGCAAAACATCTTCAATTACACTTATAAGTGCATCAACCTCAGTGACGCAGGAGTATGCCCCGAAGCTTGCTCGCAGTACACCTACCGGTGTGCCATTAACATAGCTTATTCCGTCATTACACTTTTTACCATGTTTTTGGTAGTTCTCCACAATTTTGGTATCGGTGAGGTCAGTCACATCAGTTTGAGTAAATGCACCAACGTTACACATTGTACCCCCGCGTAAATGTACATCATATGCCGCTGCAGCCACACAGAACTCATTGTGGCCAATCGATTTCAAAATGAATGTGACAATGGGGCTGTTGTTGGAACTAAGCACCACACAATCGGGTATTTTGCATAGTCTGTCCCGACAATATGCCGCCAGTGCCTTTGTATGCTGGGTAATGTGGTCAAAATCACCAAACAAGTACTCAAACTCGTATATGGCCGCTTTCAAGCCAACAATTGAGTGAATTGGCGGCGTACCGTCTTCCAAACTTTCTGCCAGCCCGCTCTTACGCTCAAAAAAGTTGAGTGATGGAGCTAGAACTGCAACGGTACCGCCTCCAAAGTATTTACGATGACCGAAAAAATGAGTTACCGATGACGATCGTTTAATAACCAGCGCGCCTAAATCAGGGTAGCCATATATCTTGTAAAAAGACAGCACAGCAAAGTCAGCGCCAATTGCACCCAAATTGGGACTTTCAGTGGCCGCAATTGATGCAACATCGAGCAGCACAAGCCCACCGTGCGAATGAACGTACTGCACCCATTCCCGGCCAGGATACCGCCGACCATCAAAATTCGATTGCAGTGGCCAGCTAACCACAGATTGTTGCATATCCGCAGAGTTAATCTCGCCAATATCTGAGAACTTGCCCGATCGCGATGCGAGACCTTGCAACCCCACAATTGACGTATGGGAATCCACATTGCTCCAAAACCCATACGCATACATACACTCGCCCACCAATTTGATGGCCGCCGTCGCATTTGCGCAAAATACCAGCTCGTACTCGGCCGGATGTGCCCCTAACATCGCCAGCACTTTATATCGCACGTCATCTATAGTTTGATCTACAGCAGCTCCCAATCCCCCTCCTGAATGTGGATTTATTAATGGCTGCACACACAGCTGCTGAGCAGCTCGGTTTACCACACTTGACGACACCAAAGGCGTGCCGGCATTATCGAGGTATGCACGAGGCAGCGTGGGGTAAAGGCTGCGGATCCACTGCAACGGCTTATGGTACTGTGGCTGCTCAGCACGAATTCTAAGATTCGCAATGGAGTCAGTCGCCATTCTTCCCTTCCAGCTAATTGATTGATTAATTACGCAGATTTCTAATCGGAGTATTCGTTATCAGTGAATCACGTGATGACGATAACGGACAAGCCTGCCTCGGCCTGACCTGCCATTGTCACGTGCAGGCTCGGCGCGTCCCTTGGGCGGTGGGGTTTCAGTTCCTGCCTACTGAATTGCTACCGGAAAAGCACGAAAATAAAGCGACAAAACGCTCATTTTCCCGCGTTTACGGTAAAAAAATGCCCGCCGGTCTACTCTGATTGCAAACGCCACTGCAGTGAAGTGTCACGGTCGCTGGAGCGAGAAGTCAAAGCGAAACGCTCATCTTCGAGCATTTACGTTCACGGTTCCTCCGGTTGCGGCTGCAATAAAGCGAAACCGGTACGATTACATTGATTCATAGATTTATATATAAGAATTAGCATCTCACTACCCAAAGCTGCCAGCAGCAGCGAACTCGTTGGTCTTAATTCTTCCGCGGTATATATAAAATGTATATAAAGTAAATAGGTGTGTCCTACGGCCCATTTCCTGGTAAAGTCTGTACAAATAGACGTGAGTACGCTACTTTTTGCTTACCGTACTACATCATGGGTACATTCAGCCTTGTATTCAGGAGCTTTGTCGCTTTTGCCATGTCCCGTTTTGTTGTAACATACTAATATAAGTCCATTATTCGCTGCCTCAGGGCCACACTAAAGGCCACACTAATAGGCCCACCAAAACCATTAAAGAGCTAGAAATTCAGTGTTTCTGCGTAGTTTGTATCCATTAAGAATATATATTGTTTACTTAGTCGATTTCATTACTGGCGGGTGAAATAAATGCCCCTCACATTGGCCTGCCTCAGGGCCTCACTAAAGGGCCCACCAAACCATAACAGAGCTGGGAATTTATCAATTACACATGATTTATATCCATTAAGAGTACAAATTGTTTAATTCGGCAATTTCAATAGTAGCGGGCAGGATGCATATCCCTCACAGTGGTTTGCCTGAGGGCATCACTAAAGGAACCACTAAAACCATATAAGAGCCGGACATTTAGCGTTTCTGCATAGTTTGTATCCATTAAGAATATCAACTGTTTATTTGGTCGATATATCTAGTAGTGGGTGGGATGTGTGCCCGTCACATTGGCCGGCCTCAGAGCGTCGCTAAAGAGCCCACAAAAACCATAACAGAGCTAGAAAATTAACGTTTCTGCATAGTTTGTATCCAGTAAAATATAAACGGCTTATTTAGTCGATTTAATTACAAGTGGAGCAAGATGAATGCCCCTCACATTGGCTTGGGTGGGCCCTTTAAGAAACAGAACTGGCAATTTAGTGTTTGTGCATACTTTCTACACATAAAGAATATAAACTGTTCATTTAAACTGTTAGCGGGCTGGATGTCACCTCCCACTTTCCTGTCTTTAGGCCCATTTAAGGCTGCCTCGCTGAAAGACATTAAAGCCACAACAGAGCTGGAAATTCAGTACCTGTGTATGATTTTTACACATTAAGAATATGGACTGTTTATTTGGTTGATATATTTACTGGTTGGTGGGTTGTATTCCCCTCACATTGGCCTGCGTCACGGCGTTAATGAAGGGCCCACCCAAGCCATAACTTCCCCGGGAATTTAATATTTGTACATAATTTGTATACATTGGAAATATAAACCGTTTATTCTGTCGAATCCTTTGTTAGCGGGCTGGATTCATACGCCACGGACAATGCCACGGACAACGCCACTGGCCGGCCCATTAAGAAGCCGACAATTGGCTCAACATTTAGTAATTCTGCATATTTTGGATCTATTCAGAGTATTTACTGTTTATTTAGCCGAGTAAACCGCTAGCGGAATGCACGTCCCCTCCCCTGCTTATAGGCCCATCTAAGGCAGCCTGACTGCATCGCTAAATGACCACTAAAACCATAAAAGAGCTGCAAATTTGCTATATGTGCATATTTTGTTTCCATTCAGAGGCTGGATTGTTTATTTAGTTGATCCCTTTGATATCGGGCAGGATGTATACACCCCTGACAACCCCACCGACCGGCCTTTAAAACCATCAAGAAGCTGGCACTTTGGCGCCAGTTACTGTATCAAGAGTATAAACCGTTTATCTAGCAGGGCAATGGATTAACAAACACTCTGCGCTGCGGCAATGTCGGTGCCTCGAGTTTCATTGCACGGCAGTGTACGATTGTAGTGCGTACATGAACGGGACATTCACGCAAGACAGTATTAAACTCTCAGTTCTCTCACTGCACAGCTTTAATATTCCTAAAAAACCACTAACTTCTGCAAGCAGCTCAATTATTGCTACTAATCACGAATAATGGGATATATTTTACCAAGCGACCTGAAAGCGCTGAATGCTAAGGGGGAGTACCCCGCCTTAGTCGCGGATAGTATAATACTTCGATTTTCACTGCATGGAGCCAAGCTAGGAGGTGCAATTATGGGAGCATTGCTGAACTTAGCAAAGTAGAAAAGCAGCTATTGAGAAATGGACGGCTAAGCGACGAAATGACCGGAGGTCGGTGGGCTGAATACTGGCTAAATATTTATGTATTCGAAATAAACTCTTGGCGCTGCATAGCGTGTGTTTTGGCTACTTTTACTTTGCGAATAAGCACGATTCCACCGTGCTATCAGTATGCAAGTTAGGGTTCAGCATATCCTAAAAGGGGTGTGATTGCCGACCCTATACCTGACTTCCTTTCCACCAAAAAAAAAGGTTGCAAGCGCGGGCAAACAACAAATTTACTGCTCGAATGATATGAAAATGCGAGTTAATTGGCATGTGAGGTTGTGGGTGCTAATTAGTGTGCA
>JAJMBI010000157.1:0-20498 GCA_030572815.1 Starmerella asiatica | reverse complement strand
AGTTCCCTGAGCCAGAGAAAAGCGTCATGCACAAGCTCGGTCACAACTTGCAATACATCGTTAGTCGTCGAACCTATTTCAAGCGCATTGACATGGAATTTGCGTCACACTCGGGCCCATAGACAGATCAGGACCACGTTGATGAAAGTTAGTAGCCCAAGTACTTCTCGTTATATATATTGTTAAACATTGAGATCATTACAGATTTAGAGCCTTGAGTGCCACCGCATATAAGGCTAATATACCCTACATGTATGCGTAATTTACGTATTCCACAAGGTCATGCTCCTGATATGAGTACTGAACTGTATTTTTAAGGACACTTACAAGTAATTTCTGTTAGGTACAAACAGAAAAGCTAACTTTTAGTAGAACGAAAACGTGGAAGGATGGTGAACCATATAGAACTCACACCGAAACCGCTCAATTTCAAAACTGCTCAATTACGTCGACTTATTTATAAATATATTAGGACCATACTCGTACGTTTTACCGCGCGGACCAGCGCGCGGGTTCAACAACACTGCAGATTCAGAAATAAAGCACTTGTCGTTCCATTGTTGCCAAGTTTGGTCAGACGCCACCTCCGAGGGTAAGGGCACACCCAGCGGGTCGGTGACCATCAGCTCAGTTGCGCGGACATAAACGAGCTGTGCGAGCCCTTTTGCTGGAGGACGGAACCAAGTTTCTGTATGCTTTTGCTCGCGGAACGAAATAGGGGTCTTAGCGGGGTTGCCTACGGGCTCGCGATGCCGGGGGTGAAACGACGGACGTCCCATGTGACTTAATGCGAACGCGCCCTACCCTTGCTCCATATAGCTCCCCAGCTATAAGCCACCAGCTACACGAACATAGATTCACATACTTCGGCTGTATATTAAAGTAACAAAACTATGTATAAGGCTCGGCCTACGAATAGTGTAAGGCTGTGTGCTTTTATTCATCCACAGGCCTCGAACGTTTCCAGCTATTGGTTATCAGCACACTGCGTTGAATACATAGCGTACAACAATTATAAAACAACAATAATACACCGCGTTTATAAGTGCCACGCAGCAATGCATCGCTTAGAAGTACCACGCAGCAATGCAGAACGCTCGCAGGTGCCACACAGCGCACAACACTCAGCTTTTAATCACAGCGTACACACAGCATAAACAGTACATAGCGATGTTTCCAGAAGGTATATCAGCTTTGTTTACCGTGATACACAGCGTTGTATACACACGTTGAGTAGTTTACACACGTGAGTTCACCTAGTGTTCAAGTTCACAATGGGAACAGCGTACACAGCGTATACACAATGCTAGTATACAATGCTAGTGCACAATGTTCGATAGCGTAGTTATAAAGCATGACACATTGTTGAAACACGGCGTTGCACATTGAACATGTACACTGTGGTAACCGAAGTGCTCTCAAATTAGAATATGTATAATTCAAGCTCCACACGCGTGTAGGTCTATGACCTGCTCTTTATGGACCTCATTTATATGCTGAAAGGATGAATCCACTACATATTCTATATACAATGGTACCGAATAGCAGTTGTGGTAGATGCAGTTGTTGTGGGTGCAGTTGTTGTGGGTACGTGCACAGTCGTGAATTTGAACCTACTAATTTGGTATATGCTAAATTTTATGAATGTGAATGCAAGATTAATTGATGCTCGCCATCTTGGCCGTGGACTTCAGCAGGCTGACATCCAAGTCATCAACGCGGGTGCCCATATGCTCAATACGCTCGGCCTGGTCATCGAGCTCCTCCTGGATCTTTAAACTAAGGCCGTGCAACCGTTTAGATGCCAGCGCAATCTCGTCGAGGTTGTCCTCCAACTCATCTTCCAACGCCTCATCGTCGCTGTCGGCCTCAAACTGGTACATTTTACGCTGCGGGTTATCCCGGTTCGCCCGCTGCCGCGCCCGCAATGCCGTGTCCGAGTACCCACTGCCCGCCGAATTCAAAGCCTCGGAAATGCGCCTATCGGCCTCACGCTGGTGCAGTTCGAGCTGCTGCTGCTCCAGCTCGTCCATGGCCTTTTCGCTCTTCAATCTTTGCTCTTTTAACTGCTGCCGACGTCGCGAGTTGAACGGATTCGACACATTGGGAATGAAGATCGACCTATTAAGCCGCATCAGCTCGTCGGCATTGCGGTCACCCACACGTGCCTGTACTGTTCCTAACTGCACCGTCTTTGCCGCACCACCTAACCGCTCACCTTGGTTTCCCAGCATGCCCAATGCATTCACACCGCTCAATTCCGCCTCGCGAGCGATCTCAATTGCTCGGCGCGTAGACTCTACACTCTCCTGCTTCGTTTGCCGGATCTCGCTCTTGACAAACTCGACATCCTCATCCTCGCTGTCTTCGAACAACTGCTGGCCGGTTTTATAACCCGGGTTGGCAGAGCCCAGATCTTCTGGATTCACCACCCCGCCATTCTCGGCTAGCTCGGAGGGCAGCTGGTTCAGCTCATCCTCGGGATCATAAGGTTCGTCAGCCATGCCGAGTGCACCACCCGTGGAATTAAACCGCGGGCGGTCTAAGTTTTGCGTCGTTTGCAGCAGCTCGTCCTCTTCTTCCAGCTCAGTGGCAGTGCGATTCAGCTCATCGAATTCAGCAGCACCGGGATCTAACCGCTGGGGGGCCGAGCCGAACAGCTCGTTGCGCACAACGGCGGTGTTTGTAGTGGCGGTAGATCGCGTGGACTGGTTGCTGCGCGTCCGCCTTAGCTGCGGCAGCGCACCCAGCGTGTCCTCGCTCTCAGCTTCGTATGCTCCATACGCTCCAGAAGCTCCATACGCTCCAGAAGAAGCAGAAGCAGCAGAAGCTCCATACGCTGCAGGTGCAGCAGAAGCCCCATAAGCACCAGAGGTAGTAGTTCCATACGCTCCAGGTGTACTTGAAGCACCTCCATACGCTGTAGAAGCACCATACGCTCCAGATGCACCTCCATACGCTGTAGAGGCACTGCTGGCACCATAACTGGCACCATAACTGGACCCAGTGCGGGAATCATACGTTGATGCACTCTTGAGCGTTGCTGAACTCGAGCTGTACGCGCTTTTCGCGTAGTCTTTCTCCCCAATGGCAGTTGACGAACTGGCACTGCTCGTCGGCGGACGCTTTTCGGGCCCTCCATAAGGGTTCCCGCCATTAGATGAACTCGCGTACGGGTTGCTAACTTGTGAAGATGCTTGTGAAGCGTAAGGGTTGCCCTTGGGCTGCGAAACAGCGTACGGATTGCGTGGATCGGCATTGGGGGTTCCTCCGCGGGCGTAGTCGCCGCCATACAGCGCCTGCTGCTGCCAATGGAACGCCTTCTCCGCCGAGGCCATTTCCCCGCCCTCAGGAGTTTGAATTGTTTTGCGGTTCTTGCTTTGCAGGTCTTTAGCGACGTTGGCGTACTGCCCGAATTTGGTGGGGTCGCGGCCTTCAAATACGGGCACATTGTGCTTGCGGAGCGACTCTTTCACTTTCTCGTCGCTGTGCTCCTTCGGAGCGTACTTCATGAACTTACGCCTGATCATTGTACGATTGCTAACCGGTGTTTGGGTGGCAGGGTTTAGAACTTACGGAGGTGGTGTTCAGGGCGTGACCTCCGAAAGCTAATTTGACTTAGTACCCTTACCCATCCACGGCGAAACCGACGACATAGATGGTCTTCCGGGCCTGTAGCGCCAATTGGGGGTGTACTAGAACCGTATTTTCTTTAATATATATATTGTTGATGAAAGTAACAGAAAGTTTGGGGGAGAACGGTTTGTGTTTGTTTTACGGAAGGTGTGGGCTAAGGCAATGCCGACTGCTGCTCACTAACGGACAAGTACACACCACCTCTCCATTTTATTCATTGATTTAATTCCAATTAAAGATTCAAAAATAATAAATATGGAACAAATTTCGCTTATCGACGGTGCTTTAGGGCGCGGGTAGTCACAAATGAAATTTATCGCGCTCGTGAGCGGCGGCAAAGATTCGTGCTTTAACATACTCCACTGCCTCAATGCGGGCCACGAAATGGTCGCAATGGCCAATCTGTACCCGAAAATTGGCAGACCAAACGAGATCGATAGTTATATGTTCCAAACGGTGGGCCACCAAGCGGTTGAGCTGCTGAGCCAATGTGCTGACGTGCCGCTGTTTCGGGCCGAAATTAGCGAAAACGAGGATGCCGTTATTGCTGAATTGGTCGCATTGTTTACAAAAATAAAGCTAAAAGTAGAATTTGACGCGGTCAGCGTGGGGGCAATTGCATCGACGTACCAGCAGATCCGCGTCGATCGCGCTTGTCAACAACTGCAGTTGCGCTCACTGGCTTATTTATGGCAGAGAGACCAATGTGAACTGCTGCACGAGATTGTGGCTTCTAAAATTGACGCGCGGATCATAAAAGTTGCGGGAATGGGGCTTAATTCCCGACACCTCGGCCGCACATTAGGCGAACTCGAGCCTGAGCTGCTTCAGCTTCATAAGAATAGTGGGTTACATCCGTGCGGTGAAGGAGGGGAGTACGAAACCATGGTGTTTGACGCACCTTTTTTCAAGAAACATAGGTTACGGCCGGTGAACGAGACAGTTGTGCAGCACTCTACGGATGACGTTTACTATCTTGACTTTAATGTGGTTGTTGAACCGAAAAGTACGGTGGCTGAAGGTACTGTAACATTGCCGCCATTACTTAGCCCCGACTTTGCGGCAATTCTGCCACATTTAGGTGCTGTTCCTATTTTAGGTGCTGTTCATGCCAATCAAACCCTGTCATTACCCAATGCGGCTGAACCCGTGCCTCAACTGCCGTCGAAACATCGTACATACACATTCAGGGGGACATTCAGTGAGACGTTTGCGGCACTTGCAACACATCTCGAAAAGGTGGGCGTGACGCGGTGTTTCCATGTATTAGTGGTGCTAAGCAACATAAACGAGTTCGCCACGATGAATGCGCAGTACATCACTGTGTTCACCACCGTTTCTAATCGACCAGTAAACTACATTGATCCTTCCCGAGCCTGTATTGAGGCTGCTAATTTACCGTGGCAGATCGAGTTAACTACTTTCGAAACCACAGAACCTGACCCCGCCGCTAGGGGCATCCACGTCCAGGGTCTCAGCTACTGGGCTCCAGCATCAATTGGTCCATACTCGCAATGCCGCATGGTTTTCGGGATAAGCTACGTTGCAGGACAGATCCCGCTTATCCCGCAAAGCCTGGAGATGGTGGGCGGTGATGAGCTTCAATTGCAAGCCGTGCTTGCATTGCAACATGCGACACGTGTGCTGGATGTCATGCACGAGCGTCGCAGCAACTATACACTGCGGCTGGGGATTGTTTATTTAACCAACCACCGTAATTTGGCGCTTGCTCGCGAAGTATGGTCCCACATCTCAAAATTGCCACTGGTAACCGTGGTGATAAGCTCGTTACCCCGTGGCGCCGCTTTTGAATGGTCGCTGCAGGCGTGTGACCGGCGGTACTTCGAATGGTTTGTGCCCGACAATGATGAGGAAGACGAAATGTACAGTTCTACTCCCGAAGTGTTGCATAATAGCTCTAAAGGGTACATACACCGGGCAGGATTCCAGGTGTTAACTGTTAGCACCACGAAGCAGGACCGTGCACAGCTCGTGATAACGACGAACGGTGCCCCGCCCGAGGGAGGGCATTGGATTCCTGCTACACAGTTATACTACAACGGTTTAGAAATATCCGAACTGTATGTATCGTTTTAAATGTATTTTTACGATATTTAATCGGATCTAGCGAGCAAGCTTAAGGCTAATTCTGGTCCTCGAGGCAGGAGTTTTATAGCAGTATGCAGCCGAACCCGTGCCCATAACCATAACCACAACCATAACCTTGCCCATAACCATAACCTGCACCAACCTAACCTCTGTCCATAACCTAACCAACGGCAACCCGCTGACAACTTAGCAGTGTCATTTTATTATTAACAGCTATATAACTATCACGCCCGACCTATACAGTTAAGTAGAAAAAAAATGGGCATTAAAGGACTTGGAGAGATCGACACCCAGTATGATGGTTCGAACCTGCGGATCGGCATTGTGCACGCTCGCTGGAACTCCACCGTTATTGAGGCTCTTCTGAAAGGTGCGGTTAGCCGCCTCGGAGAGCTCGGTGTTAAACAGGAAAACATTCTCATTGAGAGCGTTCCCGGCAGCTACGAACTTCCTTTCGGTGTGCAGCTTCTGAGCCACAAAGTCGATGCCGTGATTGCTATTGGCACGCTGATTAAAGGTGCCACCATGCATTTCGAATACATCAGCGATGCAGTGTCTCATCAGCTCATGCGTTTACAATGGCAAATTAAGAAGCCAGTTATTTTCGGGTTGCTTACTTGTTTAACTGAAGAACAGGCTCTGCAGCGGGCTGGGCTTGTTGAGGGCAGCCACAACCATGGCGTTGACTGGGGTGCCGCTGCAGTTGAGATGGCGTTGAAAACCGCAAAAGCTCGAAATGAGACAGTTTTAATGTAAGTAATGAATAAATAAAATAAAGTTCTCTACTCGCCGCGCTTCTTGCCCATCCTGCGGGCCATTCGCAACGCATCCCGCCGCCGTTTTCGCAACTCGCGGTTCCACTCTCCACGCTTTTCAAAGAATTCCGTCTCCCATGCCTTCGCGTCGAACTCATCAACGAGCCGTGAAGCCTGCGTTTGTGACCGCAGGTAAGGCGACCGTTCGTGAGCGAAAAACAGGCCCGTTGTAGGCTTTACTTCATCAATTGTGGGAGCAGGAACCGAAACCATCGGCACATCCTCATCTTCTTCGGGCTCGGCGGCATTTCCAAACAGTGTGAATGGCACATCCGTATTTAACGCGGCACGGAGCGACTCAGTAGTAGTTTGAGGTTCATCAACAGGAACAATTTCAAAGCCGTCGTCTTCCACCGAATCTGCAGGATCCAACTCGCGCGCATGCTCTTTAAACTCCTCAAACTCGCTATCGCTAAGGAACCCGTTTTGGCTTGCCAATGTTTCAGCAATGCGAAGATCGCGCGCGTGCTCATCGTGTAACTCCGCAACAACTTCCACTGCTTTGCCTTCGGAATCGCGCCATTCACCATCCACGAAATGATGCACCAGTTTCGACAGTGGCCGGCGTTCAATGCCCCACAATTTGTGTTTCCGCATTTTGGGTTTGCGCAATTCGCCCCTTATTTTGACCCGGAATGTTGGCGATTGCCTAGTCGGCATATTTGCCCGATGCCGGCCGGGGAAAACATCGATTTGGTGCGGTGGCCGGGACCTTTGGCGTTTATACTGTTCAGGGTTCAGCTTTAATGGTGTATCCGGTAATTGAGCCTCCTTTTGAACCCTTGCGAGGTAGCTGGGCCGCGCCTGTTTCAATTCTAGTTTCGATTGCCGAAACGTCACGCCATTGAGTGCTGTGCACAACGCTCCATACTGCTTTTGATCGATATCCATGTCCACGAACGCAAAGTAATAATCGCCGTACTCCTTTTTATGGAGACTGAGATCACCCAAGCGTTTTCCATAGCGATCTAAGCGTTTCTCAAGTTCATCTATTCGCTCTGCAAGCGCAGAACTGATCTTCCCGATATGAATTCTCATTAGTGCAGTTATGGAAAATTTCAGCTGTCACAAACCCAAGGGTTAGGTCACATAATGACATAGAGAGAGAGAGAGAAAGAGAAAGAGAGCTGCTTAATGGGCTTTGGTTGTAGGAAAAAGCTGTGGAAAATAATAATAATATACAGAATAATAATTACGTCAATTCATCGTCTCAGTCGTGAAATAAATATTTAGTGCGAGAACATGCGGTACTTCAACTCGCGAAGCCCGCCAATGACGTGGTCCCAGCCGCCACGCGCAGCGTCGCCGTTCTCCTCCAAACGGCGTGTCAGGTACTCCTTGGTTTCCTTGGCAGGACCCCATGGCACGTACTTGACCACTTTCAACCCCCGATCAGCAAGATCGCTGCTCTGATCGTCGTTCATGCCCATCAGCTGGCCAAACACAACGTCCTCGTTGTTCGCACGATCGATGTTGGCCGGCATCTCCTTCTCAATGCGCTTCGCAATCATGTCACAGCTCTCTAAGTTGTGCGATGCAACAATAAGCCGGCCAACGGGCCCGCGTGTGCCCTTGTTCCAATCCTCAACAATGTAGTCGAGCATCAAGTTCGTGCCGGCATTGTACGAAGCGTCGGTGTCCTCCTTCGTTAGGTGGATCACCTTAGCGCGGTTCGGCTCAGAGTGGAGGTACGCACCCCTTACCAACTTCAGAGCCAACTGGTACCCACCGGCCTGGGCCATCGCAATTTCCTGTTTAACCAGTTCCAGTGAGTGCTGGAGGTACATCTGGACCGTGCCGGCCACAATGACGTCACCGTTGCGGTTGAACTCTTGCATCATGCGTCGCTGCACATCATAAACACCCTTCTGGAGCCAGTCCTTCTCGGCATCAAACACGACGGCCACTTTGTTACCACCGAATTTCTTAGCGTGCTCGCAAATCGAGCGGCAAACAGCAAGGTATTGTTCGTAACGCTTAGCGTATTCGGGTTTATCAAAGTTCGCCAAAATGTCGGCACTGCCTTCCATCAACCCAGTGGGTTTCAGGGCCACGTAGCCCGAAGCCGGCGGACAAAGCACCTCGCCTTTAGCATAACTCTCGGCAGAAACTGCGTTTTGCTTAGCCAAAGCCTCAGTGATGCTCAATTTGATCTGGTTGAGCGATTGAGCAAAGGCCTCACCGCCGAGCTGGCCATTGGCATCCTCCACGGCATACGACAGCATCATGTTGCCGATCCCGCGGTCTAACAGCCTCTTACCGGTTTCACGCACATCAGCAAACGTTTCACCGCCACAGTAAACGGGGCACACCAGGTGGCGGACAATGTATGTGGGCGTGTACGGCAGTAACTTTGTGGCGAGTTTAAGCAATGTGGGCTGGGCAGTCACATACGAAAGTAGAGTGTAGCACATCAAGTCATGAGTGCTGTACTTTTTCATGAAGTCGGGCACCTCAGCACGCTTGTGATCAACCGGGAATGCGCCATGCAAAGCATTGGGGCCTCCCAACACCTCGGCCTGCTGTTGGCGGTGGTTCGTGGAGATGTGGCGGGCAGATGCGAACGCTCGTAGCGCGACAGTGGGCTGTTTAGCAACAGTACGTACAAGAAGAGAAGTCATTTGAAGTTAGATTTCTTAACCAGTATGTGAAAAAAAAAAAAGATATTGAAGAAGGA
The DNA here is from genome assembly GCA_030572815.1 of Starmerella asiatica. Lineage (NCBI taxonomy): Eukaryota > Fungi > Ascomycota > Dipodascomycetes > Dipodascales > Trichomonascaceae > Starmerella > Starmerella asiatica. Next base: position 11,261 of record JAJMBI010000157.1, on the reverse strand, counting down.
AATCTAAGTAATTTTTCAATCTTTCCCGCTGTGGATCAGCGGATTTTTATACCTGCTGCAGCCCTTACCGGATAAATTTCCCCACACTGCACGCATTGATAAAAAACCAGTATGTCCCCGTGCAAATCCTATCGGTCAGTGGCCGTACCCGGGATCTTTAAGGGGTGCCTATCTCCACGTGACCTCTGCGCGGCGTGTAGCCCGCTGAGCCTTGAACCCCGCACTGGGGGTCCCGGGCAGCCGTGCCCGGGAGGGCGAAGGCAAGGGCCTGGACCTGGGACCCAGCTTTAAAGCGCCACACACCGGCATACAGTATGCAGGGCCCCACCGATCGGGGTGCGGGCACAGCCTCGATGGCTGCATGAATACGATAACGATGTAACTACGCAGTTGAGGTTCACTACCAATTGAGGTCCATACCAAGTAAGGTATTGTGATTGAGGTGTTGTGACCAAGTGAGGTCTGGTGAAGAATTGAGGTATTGTGAACTGAGGTCCATTATACCGATGAGGTATTGTGACCACTTAAGTCATCGTGACGAATAGAGGCATTGACATCTTGATGTATTGTGAATTGATGTATTGTGAATTGATTTATTGTGAATTGATTTATTGTGAATTGAGGTATTGTGGATTGATGTATTGTGAATTGATGTATTGTGAATTGATTTATTGTGAATTGATTTATTGTGAATTGAGGTATTGTGGATTGATGTATTGTGAATTGATGTATTGTGAATTGATTTATTGTGAATTGATTTATTGTGGATTGAGGTATTGTGAATTGATGTATTGTGAATTGATGTATTGTGAATTGAGGTATTGTGAGGAGTTGAGGCATTGTGACCTCGAGGGATTGTGAATTGAGGCATTGGCACCTTGATGTATTGTGAATTGAGGTATTGAGAATTGAGGTACTGTGACGAATTGGTATTGTAAATTGAGGGATTGTGAGGAGGTTTTGTGACCGATTAAGGTGACTGAGGCCCACTGTACCAGAAATAAATATATAAACGTCTATAAAGGCTCGTTTCTGAACAAATATGAAACGGACTCGCCATTATGCAACCGGCGAATTGCCTCGGCGAACAAAGCACTGACGTCGATCTGCCTTATTTTCGGGCACGCCGCGAGCTTCCCCGACAACGGAACGCTGTTTGTGCACACCACCAAGTCAATTGCACTGTTCTCAATGATCTCTAACGCGTGGCCCGAAAAGACGCCGTGGGTTACAAGGGCAATCACATTGGAAGCGCCATGCTCCACGAGCGTTTGGGCAGCCTTGGCTAGCGTGCCGCACGTGTCGGCCATATCATCAACCAGTATACACGTTTTGTTGCGAACCACACCGACTAGTACCATATCGCTTACCTCGTTGGCACGCCGCCGTTCTTTGTGGATCAGGGCGAGCTCCAAGTCCAGAGCATCTGCCAAGGTTGCGGCACGTTTGGCCCCACCGGCATCAGGACTAACCACCACGGTGTTCCGCACTGAGTTGTGCAGCACATTATTGCGTAAATAATGCTCGGCAATCGGGCCTACGACCAAGTTATCTACGGGAATCTGGAAAAACCCCTGGATCTGCGGAGCGTGCAGTTCCAAAACAACGACATGGTCACAGCCGGCATGCTCGAGCATCGACGCCATCAACCGTGCTGTGATCGGCGCTCTTCCTTTGTCTTTCCGGTCCTGGCGGGCGTACGGGAACAAAGGAATCACGGCAGTTATGCGGTGGGCCGAGGCGTGCCGGCACGCATCGATCATAAACAGTAATTCGATCACGAGGTCATTCACGGCACCGTGGCCTGTTTGCATGATGTAAACATCGGCATCGCGAATGCTCTCGCGGAAAATCACCACGGTTTCGCTGTTGGGCATTTTAATGCCTTCGGCATCAGCAATTCGAACGCCAAGGCGCTGGGCCACGAGCTCGGCAAGCTCTTGATGAGCAGAACCGGATAACAGCTTGATGGCGTGGTTGCCGACCATTTACTATGCAATTATGAACCTTCTAGGCTTTTTTTTATGGGGATGGATGGGGCTGGCCCAACCCTGGCCGGGCACTAAGCAGGGGACAATTGGACAAATTAGGCTGCTGCTTATAGGCAGTGCTAAGCTGCCCGACATTTATGCCGTGCTAAGCAGTGCAATGCGATTATAAATGGCTAGTTCGAATGGTTTTGGTATTTAGATTATCATATATGCCGCGAGTCCTTGCACATTGCCCGTTGGGAGGTGTGGCCCCGCCTCGTAGTGGGACGCGTACCCAACCCTTTATAAATGGTGGTTTTAGTGAGGAATACTTCCCTCTCCACCTCAATTCCGCCAAAAACAAACCAAAAAAAAATGAGTGAGAATATTTACCCCCGCCAATTCAACCAGTCTGCACCGTTGCTGCCGGGAGTCACTACGAATGACTCGACAATTAAGCTGTCGAGCATTTGGAATCCCACGACAACACGCACGGAAAACGCCGAGACCGTGCAGTACGAGTCTGAGTCGCAGGCTACGCTTGCCAGTAAGCTTACAGTGTCTAGCAAACCTGGCAAGCTCATTGACCGCGACTTTGATGCGAGTTTCCAGCCCGCGGTGGTCGAAACACCGTCGGTAAACCCGAATTGGGCCTCGGCAACGTCGAATGCAGGCATTGCCATGCAACATGCATGGTTTAAGCCGGGCCAGACCTTCAAGCCGTTGAGGTCAGTGGAAAGTGCAACTGCATTCAGGCACATTTCGCCGAATCCGTCAGTGCCGCAGCCACGGGCACGGCCGCAGCATGCTGGTCAATCAGCTGTACTGCCGCAGCCGGCACCCCAAGCAGAGCCAGTGCCGAGCACGATGCGCGCAGGAGTTCCGGGCATTATCCCTGACGAGTTCGTGGAGTTAGAGGACCCGTTTATTATGGAAGGCGACGACTCTGTGGACCAAGTTATTGCGAACTTGAAGCTGCAAGTGGACGCGCTCGTCACGGCAATCACGCTGACGGCAGCCAAACCGATGGAGATGCTGGCCTCCACGACGCTGCAGGGTGCTGATGCAATTGAGATTTCTCACCGGATTATGACCCGGCTGAAGCTGCTGCGCGATGAGAACAAAAGGCTGTACCGGTTGGTTAGCGGCACGCAAAGCGCTAATCTCGAGGCTCGGATCAGCACTCTGCAGAAAGAGAACGAGGAGTTGAAGCAATCTCTTAGCGAAATGCGCAAGAACAGCATCAATTCAGTCAATTAATAGTAGTCAATTAATCGTAGTTCAACATATACATATATATATATGTATATATATATATACTTCAAGCCATATTTACGTTTGGTGCTGCCGGCTCGAATTACATAATATTTACTTTTACTGCCCTTGCCCTTAAAATTTCAAAATTTCACTTAGCACTTGAGCAAATCCACTAATTTTCAATAATGAAACGTGCTAGCGAGCCCGAATCCCCGAAAAAGGCGACTAAAACCAATGAGGATGTCGGTCCCACCAAAATTGACAAAACCGCTGTTACCAATGAGGCGGAAATGGGTGAGTTTGAAGACCCCTACGGCGACGAGTTCGAGTCCGAAGACGAAATCTTTGAAGCTGGCGAGAATGGAGACCCCGACGATGTGGATGATGTTGAAGGCACTAAACCTGTTGAGACTGCGCATCAACGCGTGTACATTCCTCACCGATCTGCTCCGTTGGGGCCCAATGAGCGGTTAGAGCCCGACTACTCGACGTACGTGATGCTGCATAGCTTCAATGTTAAGTGGCCCAGCATGTCCTTCGACATTATCCCCGATGCGCACGGTACGGACCGACGCAAGTTCCCCCATCAGATGTATTTGGCCACGGGAACCCAGGCCGCAAAGCCGAAGGACAACGAGATAAATGTTATCAAATTGTCATCCTTGAGCAAAACACTTATAAACGACGATAGTGACGAAGACGAAGAGGAAGAAGATGACGATGTCGATGTTGATCCCGTGCTGGAATCGCGCGATTTGAGCACGAACTCCACAACGAACCGGATCAGAATCACACCGTTTGCTGCGAAAACCCACGAGTATTTGGGAGCGAGCTTGGCAGAAAATGGCGACGTTTATATTTGGGACCTCACCTCAGCTTACCAGTCCTTGGCGAACCCCGGCTCGGCATCGCGCTCGCCATTCAGCAAACAGAAGCCGCTGCACACCGTGCGTAGCCACGGCAAGACCGAGGGATACGCCGTGGACTGGTCGCCGCTGTTGCAGAGCGGGTCTCTGCTCACTGGCGACGTAAATGGTAACATTTACTGGACGTCGCGGCACCCGCAAGGCTGGCAAACTGAATCCAAGCCGTTTGTGAACCCAGTAAAGCACGAATCCATTGAGGACTTGCAATGGAGCCCCGCAGAAAAGAACGTGTTTGCATCGTGTGGGTCGGACGGCCATGTCCGCATTTGGGACACGCGGCAGTCGGCAAAACCTGCACTCAGCGTGCGGGCAACCTCGGTGGACATCAACGTCATGTCCTGGAACCGTAAGGCCGGACATTTGCTGGCCTCGGGCCACGACGACGGTGCATTTGCCGTTTGGGATCTGCGGACCATCACGAAGGGCACACCAGTGGCTCAGTTCGATTTCCACAAGCAGGCGATCACCAGTATTGAGTGGAACCCCCATGACGAGTCTGTGCTTGCCTTGGGTTCCGAAGATTCAATGGTAACGCTTTGGGATTTGTCGGTGGAGGCCGACGATGAAGAAGTGGTTGAGCAGCACCGTCAGGCCAATGGCGAATTGGATGGCGTGCCGTCGCAGTTACTGTTCATGCACTGGCAGCAGAACGTGAAGGAAGTTCACTGGCACCCGCAGATTCCCGGTGCACTCGTTTCTACGGGCAGCGAGGGGTTCTCGGTATGGAAGAGTATCAGTATATAGTATTGACATTAAGGTCAGTATATTGTGTGTGCCTCACATTAGGAATCCTAGGTGTATTTATCAATATATTATAAAGAAATTGGCGCTAGCGTGCATACAGGCAGCAGTACCAACACATTCGAAATCCTAGCCTCGGTGTATTTTATCAATATTTTTATTATGAAGAAATAGGCGTCGGCGTGCGGACGGGCCCACTACGTACCGCATCGTACCGTGGCTGCGGGCTCACCAACCGTTCAGCAACCTCGGCGGTGTTTTTCGATGAGTAGTATAGCGCCATGATCAGCAAAGTGAGCTGGAACGATGCCGCGGCAAACAGCGGCAGCCATGTTGACCAATGGGACCCAGCTCGCAATGCCAAACTCAAACACCACACGTAACCACCTGGAATCTGGATAAGCATCATCATCACTGACAGCGAGCCAGTGTGTTTCAATCTATAAGTGGTTACCAATTGAGGGAAGTACTGGATGAACCCCACTGTTAATGAAGCCATGCCGAACAGCGTGCCCAACTGATGCACGCGGTGCTTTTCAGTAATAAACAAAGCGAGTGGCCATATAATGGCATTGGCAATGGCAACCACCACTGCAGACCGTAGCATTGCCTCTCCCGGTTTCCCGGATTCACGGAACCTCACACCACAAATAAGCAGCAAAATTGGTCCGCTGAACCCGGCAAACAGTTGGCCAACGCCCACCAACCCACTGAAACAGTCGAACGGGCCAATTGTACTGCGGCAGCACGCAAACAACGGTCGCGACAACACAACAATGTTAGCAAAGGCAAATGAGGAACCAAGGCTCATCAGCATGAGGAAGTACGGGTTAATGCCTTCAGTGCTTTGCCGAAGCACAATCGTGATGAGTTGCGGCATGTAACTGAGGAAAATGCCAACGCCAAACCCGGCGGCTAAAACTGTTCCCCACACGGAGTTCTCTTCGTAAATGTCGCACGACATTGCGAACTTGGTTTCTGCTCAATGACGGGTTGGCGTGGCCGCTACCGGACCCTGCCCCGGCCACGATAAACTGTGGGAGCCGCGAACACGATTACATGGGTAAAAAGTGGCCCATTAGAGTATATAGATTTAAATAGAAACCGAATTATTTACGTCAATTGACCGAATGCCAATTAATTGGTCCGAAGGCGTTTGATATGGTGCATCACATGACACCAAGTAGATAGTAGGCACTAAATGGCATCACGTGACACCAAGTAGTTACGCAGTAGGTAGTAGGTCATAGGCAGAGTAGGCAGAGTAGGCAGTAGGCACCAACTACATATTAATACATCACTTTCGGTAAAGTTTACGGCTAGTATATCGTATAATTCACAGCTAGTATATCACAGCTAGTACATAACGACTAGTATACGGCCAGTATATCACAGCTATAGACAGCTATGGCGAGGGCACGGGCCGGTTTAGGGATCCAATAGGCCAGTCAAGGACCTTCGAATACCATGCCAACGACCCCCACGGCCTTCGCCGAGATCACCAGGTTTAGCAAGAACCCCGCGGAATTGCGGTCACGCATCCTTAGTTTGTACCGTGCGTTTACTCGGCGTGCCCCGCAGTTCGTCGAGATGTACGAAATGGACGTCCCCGTGGGGATTGTTCGTACAAAGCTCCGCGAGCAGTTCGAGCGCCACAGGTTCGTTGACGACATTCGTGTGCGGAATTTACTGCTGGCGCAGGGCCACAACGAGTTCCAGGAAACCGTAAATTTCTGGAAACAGGAAGGTCACGTCATGAAATTCTTTGAGGACTACCTCGAAACTCCCACGGCTAAAAAGCCCGAGAGCTTTGTGCGTAAATTTATTAAAAACGAGGCGTAGTTTTATATAAAAACCAAGTTATAATTTATCTAAACTGTTAGTTCGCGGAACTGGCGAAGTGCCATACCGCTAGGGTCCACGGCCATAATGAACTCACATACCTGCCGGCAGATCCACAGCTGTTTACTCGCTAAAGCTGCCTTGTACAATGTAAGAATGCGGCCCTTCAAATCTAGATCGTCCAAATTCACTGGCGAGTCTGCCTTACTGTGCTCCTCCTCCTCTGATGGCTCGTTTACTACCTCAGTTGTTGGTTCTGGGGATGTGTTGCTCGTTTGCACTACGATTAAATACTCAGTGGCCGTTTCCAAGTCATGGTTTTGTAAACATTTGTCGAATAACTCTGCAGGTTGCGCCCCGACTGCCTCAAACAGCCGCGGCCAGTACTTCATGTCGACTTTCCGCGCACACCCAGCAACGATGGCCTCCAGTTTCTGTTCAGGAAATTGCCGGATCAGCTGAATTGCCCGTTTTTTCTCCTCAAAATCATCGTCATTTGTTACGGTGCGGTACAACAGCGACTCGAGTACCCCGGCAAAATAGGGCGCGCGGCGATACTTCGTGGCCATTTCCACGGCCAGTTCCGGAGCGGGGCCCAAAGCAGCTTCCAGCAAGTACTGGATGTACACTTCGTGCGTGGTCGTGGGCCGCGCAGTGACAAAGCTGCCATCAAAACTGCGCACGGGCTCAGCCTCTACCAGCGACACGACGCCGCGATTTATGCTGTAATGTACCGGGTATGCATCCAAAGGAACGCTGGCCACGTATTTCCGGTTGTTTACTGTGCCGGGGGCCCACTGGGTCACGACCGCCTCCTGGCCGTCGAACACCCACAGCTGTTTTTCGGAATGGAGGTACTCAAACGACTCGATAGGCTCGGCAACTACCTGCCTTTGGTACTTGCGAGAGTCATCATTCACACACGAGACATACAGCAGTGTCGTACCGGCTAAAACAAGGACTTGCCGTTCGTCAATTAATGCCAACGCACGTACTACCGGCGTGGGCTGCACATCCGCAAGCACGACGGCCAGGGGCATGTCTCTCAGCAGATCGAACTCGTTGTTCGTAAGATCATAAATAAGAAGCCGTGCCGACTCGTTACCGGCCAGCACGCCCAGCAGGCTGTAGGGACCCTTCGCCATTAAACTGACGTGACTACCGGGCCCACTACCGAGCACGTCGCGGGCAACCACCTGGTGCTCGTTGCCTCTAAGCCCAAGACCCGACAGGTTGACCGTGCTGGGCAGTGCCGTGGGCAGCGGGCTGTGCAAGGGTTCAAACCCTGGATTGCCGAATTCGGCATTGCCCGTAATGTTTGGCGTGGAAACGGGGGCGGTGGACCCTGCCACCGAGCCAGTAGCCGGCCCGCTCAACAAGTCTTCTGTAGACATTCTGCGGGTGAAATCTGGTCCCGCCGTAGCTGCTCCTTGTACTGCTGTTGATGCACCAGGTTGTGCTGTTGATGCACCTGGTTGTACTCTTGACGTTTGTGCCGTCGACGTTTGTGCCGTCGACGTTTGTGCCTTAGATCCCTCATCAGAAGCCAGCAACGAGGCTGACGGGTTCGCAGTAGGAGCAGCTTGTTCGCGGCCCCACAGCGTGCTTTCCCGATGTTGCGGCGCTCCCACTGGCGAAAACATCTTCAACGACGTTTTCCCATCGTCAGCACTGACCGTTGCAGCCACCAATCTTCGCCCGTGCCAGCACAATCCGCCTCTTACCATCGACTCGCGGTCGCCGATCTCCTTCCATTGCCGCGTGGCCACACTGAAAAGCATGATCCCGATAGTTCCAGCCACCGCCACAAACCGGCCATCGGGACTGCCGCAAATATGCGCCAACGGCCAGTTCTGCGCCATGTACCATACCGGCAACGGGATCGTCAGCCACGACTGCTGGTTCGGCCCATCCACCTTGGGCAAGATACCGCGGGCTGCCGGGTCGTGGTGCAGCAATAGCCGACCGTTCCCGTGCAAAACCGGCCGGTTTCTATCCGCTCCTGCCAGCCCATTCCACCTCAGCATGTTTTGCACCCGCAATTTCCCGTCGGTGCCGAGCAACACCACGGCCTCGGCACTTACGAGCCACTCGCCGTGCGCAATGCCGAGGGGCTGCTGCTGGTCAGTGGATCTGGACCGGTGGCAGTACAAATTAAGCCCCAGCATCGACACTAACTGCCACCCGTCATTAAAGCCGATCAGCAACGCCGTGCCCGCAGGGGTCCATTGCAAGGTTAATGGCCCCGAGCACGACGTTTCTGTGGGCAATTCCATACCGACAGGTTCAGGAAGTTGCCGTAAGTTCGGGAAAACCACTATTTTGTTGCGATCGGTGGCCACGGCCAGTTTCGTCATGCGGGCATTGAAATCGCAGCACAGCACTTTTCCCGGCAATTTAAGCATACGCTGATCAACTACACGCACTCCGCGTTGCCCTGCATCGCCGGTTACTGGTTGTGGAGCCTGGGTGCCCCGCCAATAAACTATAAGGCATTTCCCCTGAGCAGTCACAACGGCAGTCGCCCATTCGCGGTGGTTTAAAGGCCCGCTGCGTGCACTCAGCAAGACATCATCTTTATCCAGTTGAAGAGAAAACGGTGCTAATGCAGGCGCATCCAGCGGGTCTTTAGACTCAAAGGCGGCCCAATCAGCAACATGGACGTCGCGGGCGCTGTATAACAGCAGTAACCGGCCCAGCATGCCCACGGCTTTGATCTCATACTCAGTACGTACCGAATGCAATGCCTCCAGCCACAATTCCCGGGCGCCAATTGCTTCTCCGTTGCCGGGGGTCACCACGCACGACGTTCGTAAAACTTCCTCGATATCATGCCTAGGTTGCACGCTGAATACGGAAACCCGGTTGTCGCTGGTCAGCACGGCTAGATAATCACCTTGCTGGCTGGCAACTACTTGTAAAATCTCGACATTCGGGAAAAGTTGGGGGTGGATCATCAGGGGAGCCAACGGCTTTAAACGGAATAATGCCAGCACGTTTTTCGACGCCACGGCCATGTAGGCGCTAGCATTCGACACACAGAACGTGCGCACGCGTTCGCCTTGCAGTGGTGGGTCCAAATAACTGCCTAAATCAGCAACGACGGCGGTAACTCCTTCGGGCCACAGCATGCCTTACCCTTTTCCACCACACTTCATATAGATCGAGCCGACTTCATATATACTAACGGGGGGATGTAGACATTATGATCAACCTAAGTAGATCTAGCCGGCACTTCATATACGAACGTATCTGATATCCTAAGATCGAGCCGAAACGTAACTTAATATACGAACATATAGGTATCCTACATAACTAGATGAGCCGAACCAACACTTATACGAACGTATCTGATATCCTAATAGCTAGAGCCGAATCGAGACTTCACATACGTATGTAGATATCCTAAGATCGAGCCGAATCGAGGCTTCATATACGAACGTATCTGATATTCTTATAGATCTAGTTGTATCACTCTTTAGATAAGCTGGATGTGACGCTGTGTGTATTATAGTTTGTGTTTAATATAAATTAAAGCGCCAAATGTATCTATGTTAGCTATCCTGCCCATGAAGTGCCACTCCTCGTTGTACTTGTGGTGCTCTACGTGGCTAATCTGGTTGTAACTCTGTATTATGGTGTGCCTTATGGTGTTCCGAACAGTATGAGAGAATTAGGTGTATGATGTGTGCTGCTATTTAGTATCGATATTGGGCATTGTAGTGCCGCTCTTTAGCTGATCGTGGGTATAGCCAAACCGTCACGTGTATAAAACTATATCAGATCGAATACCTACTGACGGTGCACCACGTCATTGCTAAGGCCCAGGGGGCCAGAATGTAGTTGAGGTGGCCCATACATTAAGGTTTCGTGGATCAGCACATAAAGGAAGCCAGTGGTCTGTCACACGACAACCAAAGGTTCTGTGGGGTGCACATCCACACCTTTCACGCAGAAATTGGACGGCTGCAACTACGTCTGTGGATAGATGATGTGTTTGGGCCATACTACATTGAGCAAAACCTCTTCTTCGTCTCCCAACAGGCTGCTATAGTCTGAGTGTGTACTTAACTGATACCTTCATGGTAAGCGCATCGGTGATGACTGGTATTTAGCCAAGATAGCGGAATACGAAGTATATGGTTGACTATATGCTTAACTACTTATCGTATTGGGCGCGAGTTGAGCACGTAGGGCTCGAGAGGTCTTTCAAGCGATTTCAATCCATCAAGTTCCACACTTGCGGCCCGTTTATTATATTATGGCACTATTCCCAGCCAGATAATTCCAATTTTAATCAATTGCGACTGCTTGGCTTGCTATTTTGTAACGAACGGACCTGAGCGCGGTGCTTACGCTGGCCCGGTGCTTACGCTGACTCGGTACCCAGGCTGACTCGGTACCTATGCAGACTTAGTGCATAGATAGGCTACGCGAAGGAGCCAGCGTGTTCATTTACGGTCATGACCTTAAAACCTTATTACAATTGTATGCAGGGTGCCGTGTAAACATGTCACATGCGTCA
>JAJMBI010000156.1:0-20763 GCA_030572815.1 Starmerella asiatica | reverse complement strand
TCGAGTTCGACCCATTTTTGCCAGTCATATAGCCCATGTAGCCAGCCATATTCCAGTAATTGCGTGTGAAGTTTAAGCACCCGTACGTTGCGATACTTCTCATAGACCATACGGCCAGCTACACGAAGGATTACAGGCGGGTCGAGTTGAACTCTCTTTAGCCAGACATATAACCCATTTAGCCAGCTATATACCAGAAATTGCGTGTAGTATTATGCTGCCATCATAATAGAACAGATTAAGGAAATCCATCGGTTTTGAAAAGCCGCAAGTCAAGTAGCGGGGCGAGGCCGTTCTAGAAAGAAGTCACGTGAAAATACGGTGAGGTCCCACGCACAGGTTACTGGTAGAACCCTATCCCAGACATTTGCCATGCCATGAACTTTCACTCTGGCTATCCACTTGGGTCCCAACGCCGTGAAATCCCCGCCCAGCATCAAAATTTCAGCTTATATTCAAAAATTCACGATTCCTCCATATAGAACTGCATAAATGACCTTGGTTCAAGAATGAAAATATTATTGGAGTCAGTCGGCTACAATGATATAAATATTTACTTCGTGCTGTCCAATATGAACGTTTTATCGAGCTGAAAGTGCACACCCCCTATCGTGCATATGAACACCTTCCACGGCTCTGATCCTCAATTTGATTTATGAATAAAAAGGGGTCCTAGCAATTGTTTCTTCGCAGAAATTAATTTAAGGCCTTATCAGTTCAGTGGAGGATCAATTTGATTTTTCATAAATTTCGATAGATTCCTCGCGGTGGGTCCGGGATTATTAGGTCCCAACTAACAATTGGTATACTGCTCAAAATAATGAACACATACTGCAGCCTGCCGGTAAGTCACATGCCCATCACTAAAAGATGACTGGTCTTGCGCCTTATCCGAAATGGTTAAAAATCTTAGATAGTGCATATGTACTCAGTACTGGAAGCCGAATTGCGAGCAAGCCAAGTAGTGGGCTGTGACTAAGGCCATTGCAGGTGGTGGGGATACGATATGTACAGATAAGGATGTGCCCATCGGGGGAGGGGGTATTTTTTGCCCTATAAACGGCGCCGGGTGCTGTTCACCTTATGACAGGTGAGAAAACGGATTAAAATTAGAAATCATAGGCGATCATGAAGATTTGAAAAAAACAAATTAGAGGTTTTGACAGGAACACATCCTAGTAACATACGTCAACTATCAATGTTCGCGTCACATTTCTTTTGAATACACATTTATTAGACTCATTTATTTCAATTAGGGTAGGGCAAATAGTCCCGAGTTGCTGCGCAAACCCGGGTAAAATCAACGTGTATGGCGCACGGCCGCACCACACTATTCGCTATTCCTTTGAGTATATCTGGCCCAATATATCCGCAAGGATTTCCTTCTTCAATTGTTTGAAGAAGTTTATATGGAGAAGCAAGCTAGTGCCGTTGATTGGGACAGTAAAAGTCTGACATTCGAAGGAAGTGAAAAGTCTGTTTCGTTTGATCAAGAAGATGTGCTGCGCTCCGAGCCTGACTTTGCAATCTATACACAACACCGGCTCAATGAAAGTCGCTTAAAATACTTCTGGAGGTTCTCGCTGTTCATCGATAGATTCGGTGAGATGCGGGGCGTTCAACGCCAATTGCCGGACAACAGAGTCAATGCAAATTTCTGGTATTACTTTAAAATGACCGGAATTTGGCTTGGCGCTACTTTGTCGCTACCTTCTATGACCGGATTTTTCCTGGGGTCATTACTGTTCAACTTGAGCTTCAAGGCGTCGGTAAGCTCAAGTGTATTTGGGGTATTCTTCGGATCATGCGCTGGTGCCTTCGGCATGACAATGGGCCCAAGGTCTGGACTTAGATCAATGATGGGAGTCAGGTACCAGTTTGGGTGGTGGTTCAGTAGGTTCATTGCCTTATTGAATTTCTTAACTGCATTGGGCTGGATGATCATCAATGGTAACTTCGGTGGGCAACTCCTGTCGGCTATGACAAACGAGCGCGTCTCAATTGAAATAGGAATTCTCATTGTGTTTTTGATCTCGCTCGTGTTGTCTATATTTGGCCTTCGCATTATGACTCCGTTCTCAAGCATCTTTGCGGTGCCTCTTTTCGTTGGATTCCTGCTATGCTACATCTGTTCCGGCCATGAATTCGACGTAACCCACGTTTCCAAGGTCAGCGGTGAGGATCTCCGAGTTGCCTGGGTCACCAATTTTGGTAATACGATCGGAATTACGAGCACATGGCTGACAATTGCCTCGGATTACCACCTGGATATGCCGGAAAAGACGAATAAGATCTACCTCTATATATGTGGTCTGATCTGGATCTTCGTTCCTACTGCATTCGTGGGGATCCTCGGCTGCGGCATTGCGTCTGCGGCTTTGTATGACACTGCCAAGGCAGCCATTTACACGAAATTCGGTGGTGCTGGTCTAATTGTTGACGCTATGCGTCGTTGGCATGGTGGAGGTACATTCATCTGTGTTTTGATGTATATCTCGCTCATCACTAATAGTTCAATGACGGTGTACTCACTGGGTCTATCGTTCCAGACTTTGGCCACTCCATTGGCCACTGTTCCACGATACATTCAGGTCATCATCGGCAGCGTCATATGGTACGTTTTGGCCGCCGTAGGCCAGAATGGGTGGGCTGAGGTAGTTAGCAATTTTATGCCCATGATCGGGTACTGGAGTATGATTTACTTCACAATACTGTTTATCGAAACCGTGTGGTTCAGGCGTCATAAGAAAGATGAGTACCAATGGAAAGAATATCTCAACAAAAAGCATTTTCCCATCATGTGGGCTGCAATGTTCTCTTTCGGTGCTGGTGTTGCAGCCGTTGTCGTTGGCATGGATCAATATTATTATGTGGGAAGAATTGCTAGGCTTATTGGTAGTGGATGCGAGGTGGGAACGCTTTTAGCGGTGGGATTCACAATGGTGACTTACATACCCTTGCGATGGCTGGAGATAAAGTTACGAAACGACCCTACGATTCTGCCTTGACTGATAGCTTTTTTGATTTTATACATAGCTCATGTACGTTTTATATTATATGACCCCCCGCGTATCACTTGCGCTGTAATCGAGCGGCATTTTCTAGATTACGTTTCGGCAGCCACATGTTCTCAGATGCATATGCACATACGGACCGCATAGAGCCGCCATCCATGCTTTTGCTTGTGAGTCCGTAATGGCCTACGAGCTGATGTATAACGCAACGACGATACCCATTAGTCGGATTAAACCACAGCGTTTTCCGGTCACCAGCACTTACAAACGAACGCACGGAATCTTCAACGCCAGTGAGCCATTTAGGATACTGGCTGTAGGCCTCGAGCACCAGAGGTGGGTACACCTCTTTTTGGCAGGATTCGTCACATGAAATCTTTTGATGTGTCCAACATGGGGATTCGACAGATCGAAGCCCACACGAACAATGGATCGTAACCAACTTCATACATACCTCGGGACAGGGCTCCGGTGCGTGACATAGTTCCCCATGCTCATGCCCACACCGTTTATAAACGCGAGTACAGCGTCTTCTACACGGCGGACATCCCTTAGAGCTGTCACAGCACATTACACCGCACACATGGCCGCATTTGAGCCGCTTTTTGCAAGCCACATAGCACTTGTGTTCATTAACTGACTTCCGGGTTGCTTCATTACAGGGAACCTCAACTGTGGATTGACCGCACCGACACTTCACCTTTATATTTTCTTGGCAACTTAAGCATGTCACATCGTCAGAATGACACGGATGCCCACCTGAATGACCACACTCTCTTACACGATGACAAGGAAATTTACAAGTAGGCTCCTTCGTCCCGCAAGGAATGGGGGGTTCAAGCGTGGTTTTACCACAGGGGCATTTCCATGTCACATCAAGAAAGTTTTTGCAGGGGGGACAGTTACCCGAGTGACAACGCAATTGACATAAATGCGCACCGCACGAAAGCATCTTGCCACAGAATTCTTGACATTGATGTGCAACTGGAGCCTGGCCCTTTATTGAAGCCCTTACTGACTCCATCAGTGTTTTATCATACTGAGCGCTCTTCCGGGCTCGCCGCGGTATAAAAAAGTGCAAAGATCGAAATTCACAGCACATCTGTTTGCATTTGTGGCGGCCACAAGATAAAGGAGCTCTGCAGATGGTGTTGCATACAGGAATACCATCTATTATACTTGTAACAGCATTTATAGGGGTAGCCCCACACCTACACGTGCTGCGAGTTACTGAAGTAGTTGATTCAATCTGTTCTTCAGGTGGTATCATGCAGTTGTCACCACAACTAATGCGTAACGGATGCTCTAAGGTTCCGAATGCGTATGGTGCTTTGATTTTCAGCTTCGCGCGATCATCGGGTTTTAAGTCATGGCAAATAAACTCCCGATCAACAATTTCACCACAATAACAAGAAACAATCACTTTCCAATCACACCTCCCGACATGCAAGTCTTCATATATGTGTGGTTGACAAACGCGGCGACATAAATGCCCACACATGGAGTTTTCAATTTTACAGAGTGCACCGCACGAAAATCCATCACTCTCGTTTACACAACATGACTTTGTGGATGATGATAACCCACAATAACATAAAACAAGGGGCCCTTCCTCCTTCAACTCAGTGTTTAAACACTGATCGGAAACAGTGTGGGGACCGGCATGGCACACCAGCGAGCATATATGACCGTCTTGTAGTAAAGTCCCACATAGTTTACCACAACTCCTCGGTGGGAGTGAATTGGCTATACTTAAATCATCAATGTTCGGCAGATCGCTATTCAATCGTGGCTTGTGCTCAATAGCGGAGTCCGCCTTGCCACACCAGCAATACATAATCGGAGGCATTCCTTCAAATGGGTTACGACAAACCGGACAGGGCCAATCCTTAGTGTCCCGCGGTTTCCTGCTCCAATCTTCTATACAGCGCAGATGAAAGCATTGAAAACATTTAGGGCACTGCCACAGCTCACATTGGATGTCTAGATTGCTAAGACATATGGGACACTCGTATTCTTGATCTTCCAAACGACTATAAATGCTATTTTCGAGCTGCATAAGGAACCTGGCTCAATTCAGATCGCGAATACACGCCCTGTATCTAGTGTTTTCATTCAACTATATATATAGTACGCGCTGAATATTTAGTAATGCACAACCCCTGGCAGTTTTAAACCGTGATATGTGGTAACGGTTGTATCAAAAAGAACGGCTTTGAAGTATACCCCATAATCATGTGTCAGAAAAGAGCTCAATCATTGAGAACGCACAATAAAGAATACACCAATCTATGCGTTTGGCAGCAACATCGGGTTTCAATCACTGTAGACCAAATATCACGTGATCCGCCATAAGAAACATCAGAGAGGCGTTGTAGTTATAAAAGAAATACAATTTATTTCGTCTACAGTTCGTATATTTAAAATAATTACACTCATTGAGACTAAGTTGGAACGGCTCAAGCGGTTGCGGAATTAAAAAGGGGTCATGCCCGTCCCATATATATCACCAGCGGATTCAAAGTTATAAGTGGCTCCAGGTGGGGTTTGAACCTGCATAGCAAAGCTTCTCTCGTCAAAATCAAGCGACACACGCGATGCACGCGAGGATTGCGGTGTACATTGAGCATAGGATGACATCTGACCCAACTTCTCGGGAGTGTTCTCAACCGGAAACAAAAACGTCGAGCCATTGTCGCTATCGTGCGCGCGCGATAACGATTTTGCGAAGGCAGTAGCCGCATCCGAGCTCCCTAATGAACTGAATCTCGGCGGCGTTTGTAAAACTGATGCCACAGCGTCATCATCAGAATCACTGTCGCTATCAATGCTCAATAATTGCACAGAATTCTTAAGTGCCGTCTTAGGGGTTTCAGCTTCCTGGCTGTAGAATTGCTTCCCTCTACTTGCCAACGCTGTGAAACCGTTCTTACCTGTACTCTCCTCATTCAAATGGGTGGTCTCATCTATAGACACATATCCGTGGTTGTCAATTGTAAACTGTAACCCACGACCCTTTGAAGTATATTGCTGCTGGCTCGGCTCGTAGGCAGCAAGCGGGCCCTTGTATATCGGTGCGTCGGGGTTACCAATGTCTTTCTGGTGAGCACACACTGCTTCGAACACCTTTGATGACATCAGTTTAGAGTTTGAAGCGGCAGGCTTAGATGACGGGCGGCTTTCAGCTTCCAAATTTGACGTCCCCGTGCTTGATGCACTACTTCGCCGCTTTGCACCAGCGCGTTTCTGCTTTGGGGCAGCCTTGACATTCTGACTGGCTTTCTTCCGCCGCGATTGGGATTTGGGCCGAACTTCAACCTTGGGCTGGTCTTGCTGCTGTTTGAGCTCGATGTAGCGTTGCTGATCTGCAGCTGATGGGGTGCTTTGTGCACTGCCTGAAGGCGAGGTATGTAGTTGCTGATGAGGAGAGCTGCCACTGGAATCCAAAATATGACGAGAAGTTGTTAATATTTGCGGTTCAGAATGGCGATGGACCCGTAACTGGCGTGCATGCTCCATCATCATATGCTGTTCATAAGTCTGCTGTCGTGCGAGCAGCTCGGCATGTTCTGGCGATAACTGAAAAGCTCTGGATGATGTGCTGTGCGCAAATTGCTGAGCCAGAGGGGAGCTTGCCATTAGATTATTGCTGTAAGGCGAAAAGTTATGGCTAATTTCTTCTTCGTCAATTGCAGGGCGTCTGAAGTTATGAGGGCTTATTGTAGAGGCCTGCAGTTGCCGCTGTTGTTCCTGCACACTCTGCTCATCCCCAACTTCTTCTTGCTTCAAACGCTGCACGCGCAAATTCTCCAGGTCCTGGGCAGACGTCGGGGGAGGAAACTCGGTATACAATTCAGCTTGAAAATCAGCAAGCATGCTATCGGCAACCGAGTCAGGCCCCATATAGCTTTTACGGCGCTTTTCGCCCGTAAAACTGGCGCTAAACGTCCTCATTTGCGTACGCGGGCGGTTACGCTTACGGCGCAATGGCGACTCATTAGGATCATAGCCAACGCCTTGGCGGCCAATCTCTGGTGGAGAGGACTCCAAACCGCAAAAGCTAGTCGGGGGAAACTGTGCAGGGAGAAGCTGTACCTTCGCATTCTCATCCCGTTCGCACGCGAGCCCATCATCATAGCCTTGGCCCAGATTCGAGGGCGACCAGTTGTAATAAGCTTTTGAAGGAGTAGAATCAAGGGCCGGTGAGCTGGAGCTGCCAAAGGTCAACGAAGGTGGCAGATCCTTCGCAGGTGTGGATACCTGGTCCGTGTGGTACACCGACATATTTATAGTTTCGTACCCAGCATATTCATCCATTGTGTTTAAAACAGTAATGGATAACAACTGGAGGTTCCGAAAATGAAATGGGCGTGGTTTTTGTAAAGATTACCGTGGGGTTGTCGTTACCATAATGGGCTGGTAAAAAAAGCCCAGGCTCGGGGACCCTAACCTTAACTAATTAATTGATACTACCCCTGGGCAGCGCACTGAAACTGTACCCGCGCCAAAGGTTTTAATCTGATCATGTTCAGTTGTTGTTAAACATAAAAATATAATTGAAACATCACTGGCTAGAAAATCACAGCCTTGTACGTGCAGTTTTCGTTAAAAAAAATTGGTTTCCACCCTGGCTGAAAAATGCACGCGACACGACCCTACATGGTAATCTGCACGTTCCTAACCGCAAATTAAATCACGTGATTTTACTTAAGATCCGTCTATCACACAACGCGGTTCCTGTTCGAGGCGTTCGGGTAAATTGCAGATAACACCCGGTTAAGAACTTCAATTTCGCAAGATATATAATTATTGATGATAACATGCATTTACAAGCGGTATTAGTCTCTTGAATTACTCAAATGATAGTCAGCATGTTCAAAATTTTAAAACGCGACGTTTTCAATAGTTAATGGCTACTGTCCGGGTGGCTGCTGCTTTAGCCCCCATTTATATTGTCGGGCCGTTTACGAACCCACCCCTCCCACCTTAGAGGAGATCGGCACTGTAATTAACCCAGATCACGCTTGGACTTTGCTTTCAGTGGACCCAGAACCCTTACCCCGCATATATATAAGGCAAACAGTGTCTAAGTGATAACCGTGACCTCCAACAAAACGATAATGTAGAATCAGTATATGAAAAAGAATGAATAAATAAATAAAATATGCGTTTAAAAAGTAAAAAGACCGGATCGTTTCTTCTTAAGGCCAAGCGGGTAAACCACTAACGTCGCGGCAAAAAGCCCCACAACAATACCGACTGCTACTTGCGTCATTGTATTGCCAAGCTCGGCAATGGCCTGGCTCGTCGAAACATCAGATCCTTGGGATCCCGAGGTGTGGGTGCCATTAACAATTCGAGTGGCAACCTCGACTCCGGCGACCAGCGATCCCTGAGCAGCCACACCCGACGGTACAAGTACGAAAATCCCCGGCAGCATTGCTGCAAATGCCAAGCCGTGCCCGACGCGTGAATACAAGTTCCCCACTACACCCAAGGTAAAAGCGCCAATGGCAGAGGTAAAACTCGAGGCGTTCTGCACCTTCTTTCTTACGAAGTATTGCACTGCATAACCCGCGCTACCCGTTAAAACCATTACTGGAAGCTGACGGGGTCCTGCTTGGTTAACCACGGCCATGAACAGCGTTGCTGCCGGTACAAACAACATTTTCCACCAATCAGTTACTACTCGGTGACAATGCACCTCGACACTGGCAGATTTGTCGATCCAGCCAAAAATAGTCGAACCTAATGTGATGCCGAACGACAAAAACATTGAGTAGATGTTAGCGTAGAACATGCGTACGGACCCGGCCACGAGATTTTTGGTTTGCAGTTCCAAAGCACCCACCAGAATGATGTAACCCGGTAGAATGAGGGCCAGCGAGGCCTGGGTGATGGCAGCGAAACAAAACGGGTGATTGGCGCTATTCGAAGTATTCTTGCCAATTGAGCCGAATGCGCGACCCAAAAAGCTCACCACCACTGAGGATGAAACCTCAAACACGTTGGCGTACAAGTCCGAGCGGGGCTGGCACCAGAATTGCAAGAACCCAACGCCGCCACCAACCACGAATATGATGGGAATGTCTGTCCACCAAGCCTGATAGGCAAACATCCCACAGCACGCACAGGCGATTCCGTAAAAAATCACCACTAACCACCACGGATAAATATTTTTGGAGCGCAGGAGGTGATCAATATGCGAACTGGCCTCCTCCAGGCTCATGAGGTCATGAACCACCTCTTTATAAACAAGGTGGGTCGAATGTAGTTTTTGCAAGTTGAGACCTTGCGTGACCCGGAGCAGTTTTGTTTCCGAGGTGTGCGTCGTCGCATCTCCAAACGAAACCAGCATGCACCCGGGCATATACAAAAACTGCGCATCAATTTCTAAAACACGGGCAGTGATTTTCAGATACTCTTCTAAACGATGCGTTGGCGCACCGAAAAGCATCAAAGCACGGCCCAGCCGTAAAATAAACCTTTGCCGCTGCAGAACGTCGGCAATGTGCACGGTAATTCGCGCCTGCTCGGCCAGGCGGGCCTTTTTCAGCGCCTTTTTCCGCTCGCGTTCCTGCTGTTCTGCCTTTTTCGCGCGCTTTCTCGCTTCTTTCTCCTTCAGGGCCTGCTTGGCTTCAAAGGCTTTACGTTCAGCACGCGCAGCAGCTGCTGCTGCATCCTCAGGTGTTTGCGGGTGACGCGACTTGAATTTAGGAAGGTGTGGCAAATGATGCGAAGGGTGCTGGTCACCACTCTCGGTGGGAACAAACTCCGGAGTGGAAGTTCGACTGAACGACGGACGTTTGAACCATTTCGGCCGCGTCCGCGTGCTGGTCGCATCCTCGCTGGACTTCATGCGGAAATACCCCGGCCGTTTCCAAGACTTCGTGCTTCTAGCATCTGCGGACATGCTCGGAGTCAAATCCGCATTGAGAAGCCCCGGGTCTGCGGTTGAAGCCGATGCAGTACTGTAAACCGAAGTAGGCCGGCTTCCAAAATACTCCGATTGATTGTCTTGAGCGGGTGGAGTCAAACTAATCGGCGTCATGTTTGGGGACGGCAGCGGGGTGTTGCTAAGTGATACGCTCGGCGACGTGTGCGAGCTCGCTAAACTCTGGTCGTCTTCTTGACCAGCATACAGTCTTAGCAACGACCCCAACACACCCTCTTTGACCTTTTTCGGAGGAGGCACATAGTCCGGATCACCACGAAGCCGCGACTGCCTACTCGGCTCCTCAACACTTTCATCATCGCTATCGCTCGAATCGGCAGTTACTTCAGCTTGACGTTTCTCATCAGTGCTTACTTCCGGGGAACTGTCATCGTGCTTGTCCTGCTCATCATTACTTTCATCATCATTCAACGGAATATCGTTGTTAAATGCACCCGCATCGGTTAAAAACCGGTTATTTTCGACATATCCGTCGTTCGGGGTGTGCGATTTCAGCAAGTTCGGGAACAAATGCGACTTCACCAGCAGTTTCGCGTGTTCCTCGGCCTCCTGGCGGGCTGCCTCCTCTAATCGGTGCAGCTCTTCAGCCTCATTGGATTCGGACTCCTCCGTGTGCTGCGACTCGCGGCCCTGGGTGCCGTGGCTATGGTGTGAGTCCCGAGAAGAGTGCCTATCTAAATGATGCTGCGACTCCTGGGACTGCCTCCGTTCACGCTGTTTTTGCTCCTCGCGCTTCTTCCTAGATGCAATTAGCTCTTCCATGCGATGAATCCGCGCGTTCTGGCTCGCCTCAAACTGGCTCCTAATCTGCTCGGCATCCTGGGGTGAGAACACGACGTGTTGTGCTTCTGCAGGCTTGGATGCATTTTGAGCAGTCGTCTCAGTATGCTTTGCTCCCTCGGAATATCTTAGTACGCGTTCGGGTTCTTGCTCTTGTGGCGAATCATCATGGTACCTTGTGGAAGGTAAATTTTGTAAAGGAATGGCATCAGGATCCAATGGATCATGCAATTCATGCTCCGGTGACGGCGGGGCGGAGTGGCCCATTGAGGCAAGCAGCCTATTACGCCGCATTTTATATTCACGGTCGAGTATATCGTCATCCGGCTCATTTTCTCGGCCACCGGGGGCCAACCCAGCACTAACTTTGCTGCCGATATCCATTATATGTGCGTAAGGGTGGAAATGCTCGCTGACTTGAATGGATGGCATAGACGGCATTGGCGGGGGGTTTTCCGGAGTGTTATCCCGCGAGCTTTCTCGGGAATGTCCAGGAGATTGCCGTGGAGATTGCCGCAGCGTGGATTGGCGGCTGGTTTGCCTAAAACCGGATGGAAACGGTTCATAGCGGGGTGGGTCCGAGGAGGGCCCAGCAACCGGTGGCACGTCAGTTTCATCGTCCAGCGGTTCATCATGCTGCCGCATACGATTAAACCAGGTGTTTGCCCGCGTGGCAGCCCGCACAGTGAAGCTATTTTCGTCCTGGTCGTCGCTGCTTTCCGAGCTGCTGTCATCTGCAGGAGTTGTATTTGCCGAGCCTCCACTGAACGAGAAATAGTCTTCATTTCTATCCCTTTGCTCATTTCTAACTGTGTGCTCGCGATGCTCATCTCGACCGGTCCATCGCACGCTTTTACGGGGCGGGCGGTCGGTATCGTTAGGCATCCTATTCTGCGATTCGTGTGGATAAATAAATCAGTAGTTCGGGCCTTTATCGGCTCAATCGACGTAATTGCAAAGCAATCTGGAAAATTGTTAACGATTTAAGTGGGAAATGGTGGTGAAAAATGCGAAAAGCAATCAGGCGCGTTTACCGCAATCGGGGTCAGGCGCCGTCCACCCGGGCGGCGTAACCCTTGCCGCAAAAGGTTTTTTTTTTAATTATTGTTGTTAAGTAAACCCATGAGCTCAGCCTACCCCCCCCCTCCCACCTCACCAGCAATAGCGGATATGCAAGATGTATAAATTAGGTGGTAAATCAATTTGCAAATGGGAAACCTTTATAACGTCCTAACTTCATCGTCAACTAGCCTCTTAATTCTCATGCCTATATGTACATAGTACAAATCTATAAATAAATTACAGCTTCCTGACGCCGAGCGCATCCAGAATCTCACAGTGGGGTAGCACCATGTTTTTTGCCGCTTCGTACTTTTCCATGTCGGTATAGAACCACCCCGTAGCGTCTTGCATTCTCTGCTGCTGTTCATGGAACTCCTGGGCACACTCCGACCGCGTAATAAACACGTACCGGTTCTCTGCCATTTGGTCCAAAGTGCGCAATTTCCCATCGGATAACTTCTCAATGTCCTTGGGCCGGACATAGAAAGGCACTTGGTACTTAGGAGTCAATCTTTCGGCAGTGTATGGGGAACGACGATTAAACTGGAACTTCGGCATATTGGACTCTGAACTGCTGCCAAACATACTGCTGAGGAACGTTGGTAAAATAAACACAATCAATACAATAACCAGCGTCAAGTAATTGGTGTACCGGTCGTTGGGTCGGGGCTCGTTCTGCTGCTGCGCCCGTTGTTGTTGGGCTCGCTGCTGCTGCCGCATTTGCCTAGCATAACCCCCACCGAGCATTTCTTCAAACAGCTGGCCAAATAAATCATCGGTCCCACCATAATGGAATTGGAACCGTGGCCCACCGCCAAATAAGTTCTGGAAAATGTCGTCTCCAGCAAAAGCGGCATGGCCACCGAACGGATTATTGAATTGCTGTTGCTGGAACATCGATGGGTCAAACCCGCGGGCAAATGCGGGCCCGCTACCTAGCCGCGCGCGCGCGTCAGGATCCTCACCGGTTTGGTCATAAATTTTACGTTTAGTGTCGTCGCTCAAAACCTCGTACGCACGCGAAATCCGTTTGAACGCTTCATCGGCTTGCGGGGCCTGGTTTTTGTCGGGGTGCATGAGCAGAGCCTGTTTGCGGTATGCGCGCTTCAACTCGCTCGCAGTCACGGTTTTTTCCACGAGTAAGTGTCCATAGTAGTCCGTAATCTTGAGTTTCATTACACGCAGCACGGCCTTATGCTGCTCCGGAGTGTAGTTCGACATGGTTACCTGCCACGCTCTCAAACTGTTTCCAACTGTGAAATACTAGTAGTCACGTGGCAGTACAAGAAGGCTTGGCATATTGACTACATGCTCGTGAGCATCGGGATAAAAATAATTCATTCAGTTGGCCATTTATTTGCTGTACAGTACTGTGAACGTCACTTTTGAAAGGATTTATATGCCGGTAACCACCATTGGGGCGGACCTTTTCTTATCAGTGCCGTTTCAACCCCTCACCCCCACCCCCCCCCCCCACTCACGGCTCTACAATTTTTTATCGCAGCTGCCCGAACGCGTAGATTAGTTCCTTGCCCTATATAAGTGAACTATCGCCTACGCGTCGATGTCGGAGCCTACGACCCAGACATCGCTGGGGAAGCGGGCGTCGAGTACTGAATTGCAGTCGACGTCTCAAAAGCGGGCTAAGACGTTTGTCGAAACGCTGCAAGATGAGGAAACGTTGATCAAACTCGAGGGCGGGCTGAAGGGAATTGTTGGCGACCAGCAGTGGGCGCGCCCGCCATTGCCCGAAAATTGGGCTAATGAAGATATCAGTTTCCAGCAAATCGATGCTGATGAGTTCTTTGCTGAAACGTTCAAACAAAATGGATCCAGAAAGGATGAAGTGAAGAAGAAAGAGGAGGCCAAGGCTGAGGTACAACGGAAGGACGCTAAGCGGTTGGAAGCAGCGAGATTGAAAAAAGAGCAAGACAGTATGGCAACAGACGATGAGAATGAGCCGTTCCTTGAAGATCCCCAAAGCGACATCGATGATGTACTACCTATCGACACAGAAGCAAAAACGGCCGGCGCGCACGATTTGGTGCGGTTATTTGGCGTTACCGCAAACGGCAATTCGGTGATGTGTGACATTCTCGGTTTCATGCACTACCTGTACATCCCCGCCCCTCAGGGATTCACCGATGCCGATGTTGTCGTGTTCAGTAAATTCATGAAGAGCAGGTTCCCGTCAGTGGCCCGCGTAGAGATCTGTATGAAGCAGAGTTTGTGGGGGTACTTCAGCGACGACAAGGTCCCGTTTCTCAAGATTTTGTGCAACAGTGCGCGCGAAGTAACGCATATCCGCTCCTTTTTTGAAAATCAGCCCACCACATTGAACGGATTTCTATTTGGCGACACAACTTACGATAATATATCCTACATGATGCGGTGCACGATTGATAGGGGCATTCTTGGTATGTCCTGGGTGACGTTGCCTAAGGGCAAATATACAGTGGTTCCCAAAGATGAAAGGGAGTCGAAATGCCAAATTGAGGTCCAGATCAAGTTTAGTGACTTGGAGGCCCACGAAGCCGAAGGGAAATGGCTGGAGTCGGCACCGTTGCGGATCATGAGTTTCGATATTGAATGCTCCGGTCGTAAAGGTATTTTCCCGGATCCCAAGTTGGATCCAGTTATTCAAATCGCATCCGTGGTGCAGATTCAGGGTGCCACGCGGCCATTTATCCGTGTTGTGTTCACCCTGGGATCATGCTCACCAATTGTTGGCTCGAAGGTAATCGAGCATAAAACTGAGGAAGCAATGCTGCTTGGGTGGGCGAAAATGGTGAATGAGGTAGACCCCGACGTGATGATCGGGTATAATACCACAAATTTTGACTTCCCGTATTTGATCGACCGTGCCGCTCAATTGAAAATAGCCGACCGGTTCTGTTTTTTCGGCAGAATGAAAAACAGGATGCAGGAAGTCTCCGCGGCGAAATTCTCGTCTAAGGCATTTGGCTCCTCGGAATCCAAGGTGACGAATATTGAGGGCCGCATTCAAATCGACATGCTGCAGTATATACGCCGGGAGCACAAGCTGCGTGCATACACATTGAACGCTGTCAGTGCCAGGTTTCTCGGTGAACAGAAAGAAGATGTGCACCACTCCATAATTTCTGAGCTTCAAAATGGCGATGCCGACTCGCGGTACCGATTGGCAGTGTACTGTTTGAAGGATGCGTACCTACCGCTCCGTCTTTTGGATAAATTAATGGCATTGGTTAACATGACCGAGATGGCTCGTGTCACTGGCGTACCCATTAGCTACTTGCTGACCAGGGGTCAGCAGATCAAGGTGGTTTCCCAGTTGTTTCGCAAGGCGATCCAGGTTGATATGGTTATTCCCAATTTGAAACGAAGCGAAAATACCGACGAGCAATACGAGGGCGCCACAGTTATTGAACCCATGCGCGGGTACTACGATAAACCGATTGCCACGCTCGATTTCAGCAGTTTGTACCCTTCAATTATGATGGCGCACAACCTGTGTTACACGACGCTCATCTCAAAGAAGCGCGTGGATGAACTCGGGTTTGTGGAAGGTAAGGACTACGTCAAAACCCCGAATGGTGATCTTTTTGTTACTACAGATAGGCGGCACGGGCTGCTACCGATCATTTTAAATGAACTGCTGACAGCACGTAAACGCGCCAAGGCCGATTTAAAGAAAGAAACCGATCCCTTTAAGAGGGCTATTTTGGACGGTCGCCAGCTCGCGCTGAAAATTAGTGCGAACAGTGTCTACGGATTTACTGGTGCCACAGTGGGTAAGCTTCCGTGTTTGGCAATCTCATCTTCCGTCACGAGCTATGGTCGACAAATGATTGAGGCCACGAAGAAGTTTGTTGAAGAGAATTACACCAAAGCCAAAGGTTACGAGCACGACAGTGTGGTCATATATGGCGACACGGATTCAGTTATGGTGAAGTTTGGGGTGGACAGTTTGGAAGAGGCAATGCGTTTAGGTCAGGAGGCAGCGAACCGGGTTTCTGACATTTTCATTAATCCGATCAAACTCGAGTTCGAAAAGGTATATTTTCCTTATCTGTTGATCAACAAAAAGCGTTATGCGGGTCTTTATTGGACGCGGCCTGACAAATACGACAAAATGGACACGAAAGGTATCGAAACCGTTAGGCGCGACAACTGCCAGCTCGTTCAAAATGTGATTGAGACCGTACTGCACCGTATCCTAATTGATCGTGATGTGGACTCTGCCGTCTCGTTTGTTAAGAGCACCATCAGCGAACTGTTGCATAATCGCGTCGATATCAACCAATTAGTGATTTCCAAACAACTGTCCCGCGCCAACTATGCCGGCAAGCAGGCACACACCGAGCTGGCCGAGCGCATGCGCAAACGTGATGCCGGGAGCGCGCCGGCTTTGGGTGACCGTGTGCCGTACGTCATCACACAGGGGTCTGCGAAGGACAAAAACTACGAGAAAAGTGAGGATCCCGTGTACGTTGTGGAAAACAACATTTCCATCGACACAGATTACTACCTCAACAACCAGCTGAGCAAGCCGTTATTGCGAATCTTTGAACCTATTTTAGGCGAAAAGAAGGCGGCCAGTCTGTTTACGGGCAAGCACACATTGTCCGTGAAACGTGCCGTGCCGGCTACTTCAGCCTTAATGCAGTTCACGGTGAGGTTTGATACGTGCAAGAACTGCAAACGCAAGCTCGAAGGCGTTTACGCCAAATCTGCCGTATGCGACCAGTGCATTTCTAAGGTTCCCGCGCTGCTTGCCAAAGCGCAAGAGGACATCAACGAGTTGCAAGCGCGGTACGGCCAGTTATGGACACAGTGCCAAAACTGCCAGCATAGTGTACAACACGATGTCGTGTGTGCCGCTAATGACTGCCCAATCTTCTTCATGCGGCGTAAAGTGCAAAAAGATCTACAATACGAGATTAAAGAACTGGAGAAGTTTAATAATTCGTGGTGAACATATGCATCTGTAACTTAAACATGCAAGCGTATACGGAGCCATCCGATTTTTACACATGCAGTATTATACAGCACAGATAAAACATGTAAACCCATTAAATTATATACACGTATACTATGGTTGTCGAGTTGTGGCCGACATCAACAGTTTACGCGCTACCCTCAGGGTACGGCTTATTATGTCATCAAAGTGCCCCTTGGTTCATCAGTATGCCAAAGGTCTTCTACAGCAGCGGCGAGTCCCGGCGCCAACCGAGCCCCTCTTTCCGCGAAAGAGGCAACACCAGTGACAGTGAAGCTGAAACCGATATCGAGGCCACATATGTGCCCCCCCGCCGCAAGATTCTCCACCGTCGCACGGACTCAATGGAACCGGCTGCATTGGCCGCTGCCGCAGCCGCTACCGACCCGCAAGCGGCTTCTGGGCAGCCTAAACGCGCACGTCGCCACGTACCGGCAACGACACGCTCGCGACAGTCGTCTCGAGAGCTCCGGGATTCCACTGGTCGGCGTCCCCTGCAAAAGGCGTGCGCCCGCAACAACATCGAGTTAGTGCGCCATTTGCTTCAGGAACATCCAGATTTACAAGACCGAGATTACGCAGGGACCACAGCCCTGCACAATGCCGCCGTGGAAGGCAATCTCGCCATTGTCGACGCGCTTCTTGACGCTGGCGCGGTTGTAGACGTTCGCAGCGGTGCTGACGAGCTGGACACGCCGTTAATGGACGCTGCAGCCAATGGATACGTCGATATTGTGCACCGGTTGCTGGCTGCCGGCGCCGACCCGCGCGTGAGGAACAGTAAGGGCCGAATGGCTATAGATTTCGTGCAGGAAAGCGAGGATGAGCGGTCATTCCAGATTATTTCCGCTTTAGAAACGCGCCGAAAGCAGCTACGGCGTAGTGGGGAACCTGTTGTTGACTCTCCAACCCACCATTCAGCGCCCATCGGGTTATTCCCTCCGGGGTTCACTGCCGTAACGATTAAGGCGCCGCCAGACTTTATGGACGTTTCCAAACGCGCGGTTCGCCACGAAATCGAGGAACATGCTGCTGCAGGTGATCTTCAGTGGGTCGGGTTTGCCCTTGAGCGCGGCTGGCGACCTACACCCCGCGCCTTTGTTTTGGCGGCAACATATGGCCATTCCGAGGTCGTGGGGCTGTTGCTTGCATTCGGAATGGATGCCAATGCCGTGTTTGACGACTCTACGGCTTTGGAACGCGCCATTCAGCGCGATCATTTAGATGTGGCACAGCTGCTCGTGGACAGCGGGGCCATAGTTCGTCGCAGTTATGCGAGGCTGGTGACCGATCTGCCACCCAGGAATCCATTACGCGTACTGGTAGGTGCGAATGAGCGTACACGAACCATTGACGACGAGTCCTCCGATGATGAGGATGTGGAACCTTCTAACTTAAAGGCTCCTAAGGAAGAAACCCCTGTAACCCCAGCTGAAACCCCAGCTGAAACCCCAGCTGAAACCCCAGCTGAAGCTGAAGCTGAAGATACACATTATTCAAGTACTGACTTGGATACTGGTGGGAAAGCTGACGCTGATGTGAAAACTGATGTGGCCGATGTGAAAACCGATGTAAAAGCTGATGTGGCTACTGTGGTTATTGTAAAAGATGTGAAAGATTCCCCCCGAACTGCTAAGTTGGCTCGGGAATGGGCCGAACGGTCGCAGGAGCTCAATGAGCTGGCCGAGCGCAAACGGAAAGAAAGGAAGGACCGTGAAGCCCGCATGCTGGCAAGCTTGCTAAAACATGCCGACGCGCCCTCGGATTCGCATTCAGACCCTCCATCACCTCTATCGGCTACTCCTCCCCGCATTCAGTCGCCCATTGAACTTACATTACACGAAGTCAGCAGATTACACGAAGTCAGCAGCGAGTCGTCGCCAGCACATTCTCCCGAGCCAGCAGTTGCTGTAAACCCAGACCGCGCAACACCCGTGGCCACCCCGGCCACGGTTTCAGTGTCCGATCTGCCCTGGGCGGTACGACAACTGGCTTACACTGGCACCGCCCAGGAGGTATCGCCGCTTTACACCTGCCCCATCGCCGACGGTGTGTTCTACATTGATTTACAAGTAGCGCTTGCCCTTGGCGAGCCGCGTATGCATGAGAACCACCCTGAATTGGTGAAACACCGCATTCTTCCTCAACAGAAGGAGGCGTTGTGGAGTTTTTGCCGGCCGTGGATATGTAAACCAGAGGCGCCAGCCTCGGAAATCATTGCTGACCACCAAAGGTTTGTTGACTTGGCGTTGTGCTGGGTATCCGCTGCGAGCATTACCGAGGCCTACGGCCCATTAAAGTTCATGAACCTCCCAATTGCACTTGAGTCTGCCCCGGCACCACCTACTGACGCGCAGCCGGACATTCCCTTGCGGTGGCAGCTTCTCGTTTCACACGCGTGGACGTCATGAGCATATATGGTAATATTATATAGGTTAAATTATTTATTTATTAAAACTTCCGTGGTGCCAGGGACGCGGGCTTCTCACCATCTTCTGTTTCGAGTTCCTCATTGGCTCCAGCCTCAATTAGCACTTTAGCCACATCGGGGTGGTCTTCAGCGTACGCAAAATGCAGAGCAGTCCATCCGGCTGAGTCTGTGGCATTGATTGGTGCACCAGCTTCGAGTAACCGTTTGGTTAGTGGCACAGATCCCACTGCAGCTGCCCTCGCTAAAACAGTAATGTTCAACGCATCTCTGGCCTTCGGGGACGCACCATTTTCGAGCAACAGCTCAACTGCTCTGACGTGACCTCTTGACACTGCTAAAAATAGCGGTGTCTGCTTGTTGTTTGTGCGAGCATCGATCAATGGCTTGAAAGGTAGCAACTGGGCAACGAACTTGCCTCCTAAAGACGCACCAATGTGTAAAGCAGTGAACCCGGCTTCATCAGCCGCATTAATGTCGCCCAAGTCGTTTTCACGCATAGCGCGCAACACAATCTCGGGGAACTCCGCATTTTGTGACAGGCTTAACGCCCACATAAGTAATGTACGTCCATCGTCATCCTGTTTATCCAGTAGTTTCGGGTTCGCCGCTAAGGCTGCTGCCAGCAATTGCGGTTTACCGTCGCGAATGTACTCGCAGGCATCGTCGAAAGTAGGCTTGGACGCCATGGGCAATGTTGCATGCACATCCCCGCGTTTGGGATGGGGCGAGGGCACGGCGGGGGGGGGGAGGGGAGCAGCAGCCCAACCCCAGCCATTACCAGCCATTACAGTACTGCGGCACTAAAACGCGCACATTAAATCAACATGTTGACCGGATTGGCCGTGGCAATGGCGCTCGGGCCATTCTTGAGATCAATGGGCTCGTTTTCTGGTTGGCTGGAAAGCGTGTGGGGCTGGGCCTCGACACATTTACTGGTGGCCGAGTTCATCCCGGCTCAGGCCGTGGCCTGGGCGATAAATTACACACATATGCTCGAGTTGCTGGTGGGGAAGCCACGACTATATGAATATGGGCTGTGTGCATGGCTAGAGGCGTCGTTATTATATACATTAGTTGCCGCGTGGTTTAACCTGCCTCCAGCGGGACCTCATACATTAGCGGCAGTTTTGCTGGCGTGGCATGACCGTGCAGTGCCGGCCCGTACGTACATTCAAGTCGGATCCTCGTACCGTGTGCGCACGAGTGTATTGGTTTGGATGTTTTTGTTGGCGACGGCCGATGCATCGGCATTAGCCCAGATTGCATGCGGTGTGTCGGTTGCATTCGCACTTCCGGTTAAGTAGCTTGTATATACATGAAATTAAAGAACTGGATCGTGCCGATTTTGGCCCCAATGTATGAAGAATAAGATGAAGTCAATTAAACTCCCTCGAAAATAATTTACTCGTTTAAAACCTATTTAGTCGAGGACATTCGGCGCCTAAACGTGATGTCGATCAATGCCACTAAGGCGAGGATGGTAACTCTTGGTGGTGAGATTGTTAAACACCACATTTGCAATGCTTGTCTTATGCGGAAT
>JAJMBI010000155.1:4421-21000 GCA_030572815.1 Starmerella asiatica | reverse complement strand
TGAGGATTAGAGCCGTGGAAGGTGTTCATATGCACGATATGGAGTGTGCACTTTTGGCTCTATAAAGCGTTCAGATTGTACACCACGAAGTAATTACTTGTTTTATTGTAGCCGAATGACTCTAATAATATTTTAATTCTTAAAACTACGTCATCTATGCAGTCTTGTATGGAGAAATTGTGAAATTTAAAATAGCAGCTGAAATTTTGATGCTGGGCGGGGATTTTACGATGGCGTTGGAACCCAAGGAGATAGCCAGAGTGAAAGTTAATGGCATGGCAACTGTTTGGGATAGGGTTTTACCGGGATCATGTGTGTGGGACCTCGCATTGTGTTGGGACTAGGTCGCCACACTACTTCAGTTCGTCTTCGAAACGGGTGGATTTCCTTAATCTGCTCTATTATGATGGAAACATAAATCTACACGCAGTTACTGGAATATGGCTCGCTACATGGGCTATATGACTGGCAAAAATGGGTCGAACTCGACCCGCATGAAATCCTACGTGTAGCTAGCTGTATGGCCCATGACTAGACGTATGGGTGCTTAGAAATCGTTTAGTCGGGGGTGTTCATTATTTCGAGCAGCATATGCCATGAATAGCTGGGGCATGAAATCCTACGTGTACAAAACACACACACCCCACCTTATTCCGACGCGGCTTACCGCCGCTGCGGGCGGGTGTTCTTATTGTTAAAATCAATTTATTAGCGTATCTATAACAGTAGTCTATTCATCACCGCTGAAACCATCGTCTTTCTTTTTCTCGGCAGTGTATAAACTGTAAAAAAGACCCTTAGCATCCAACAAGCGTTCAGGAGTGTCGAACTCCTTGATCTCACCATAGTTCAGCACAAGGATCCGGTCCGAATCCATAATGGTGTTCAAACGGTGCGCAATCGTGATAATGGTGCGTTCACTGAAGTTCTGTCGAATGGTCTGCTGTACGACACGGTCAGTTTCCACGTCCACCGAGGCCGTAGCCTCATCCAACACCAGTATCTTCGATTCATGCACAAGGGCACGGCCAAGACACACCAATTGGGCTTGACCGCGACTGAGATTCTCGCCTCCATCAGCAAGCAGAGTATCCAGGCCATTATCCATGTTTTTGAAGTGCTCCTTGAGGTGGCACAGCTCGAGCACCTCCCACAAACGAGCGTCATCCACTGTGCTGAAGGGGTCCAAATTCTCCCGCAAAGTACCATCGAAGATCTGAGCATCTTGCGGAATGATCGAAAGTCGGGAACGCAAATCGAACAACCCAAGGATGGATGTATCTCTGTGGTCAATATCGATTTGACCCGAGTGCGGCTCAAGCATGCGGAAGATAGTCATTGTCAGCGAACTCTTTCCGCTTCCCGTGCGCCCAACAATACCGATTTTCTCGCCGCCGTTAATCTTGCACGACAAGTTCTTTAACACATCCGGACCATCGGGTGAGTAGCGTGCCGACAACTCTTTCAGGTGCACTTCTCCCGAGGTTGGCCACGATTTGGGCGGCTCCGTCGCGTCAATGTGCGCCGGCGCCTCCTGCTCGATATTAACGTACTCTAGGATTCGCTCCAGGGAAACACCACTGACTTCGGCTTGAGCCAACAAGGAGAGCGTTTGACGAACCATGATACCCGCCCGCGTGGCGAAATGGATAACCACGGCACTGTACCCAATGCTGATGTAGTCCATGCTCACCATATAAGTAACCGAAGTAGCACTAACAACCATGAGCAAAGCAGACATTAACTGGATGCGATAGCCGAGCCACATGCTCAAATTGTTTCGCAAAAAGGAAATTCGGATCCAATAGTCCACGCGCTGCTCGTACACAGAGTTGAACTGGTCAGTTCGGTCATACGTGCGCAGCAAAGCTTGACCTTTCAAACATTCTTCTATTTGGGACAAAATAGGCGAGTTCGCTGCTGATGCCATGCGCGCCACCTTCCGGGAAGTGGGCACATACAAAAGTCGGTACTGATTGCTGAGGAAAGTAAGAGGAATAATGACCAAAACGGTAATTGGAGATCCTGAAACAATGCTTACGAGGTTTACGACCACGTTCATCATTGAGCGAATTGTGTAATAAAGGGTGGCAGTGATGTTCGAATCGAGCATGGACATTTCACCCGTGAACCTATTGATCAACCTTCCCAGTGGCGTAACATCGAAAAAGGACATTGGAGCATGCATCAAGTTCCACAACATCCGATCGTGGAGGATATGCGACACGCGAATGCCAATAACGATATTAATCCACAGCTGTGATACGACAATACCTATACCGGACAGAATAACCACAGTAATGTACCCGGTCAAGTACCAGCGGGCATCGAAAAGGTTGCTCAGGTTCTTGTTTGACATAAAGCCAAGGTAAATATTCTCGGAGTTTGTCAGTATCGCCGAAACACCAAGAATGATAAAGAAAAACACCGTATACCACTTAGGGACGGTAAAGAAATACTTCTTAAACACCGACAGTGACACAGCTTCGGTCTCTTTTTCCTCCTCATCATCACCAGAAAGACGGATGTTTACCGGAGCAACTTCTAAGGGCTTTGAGTAGTGTTTTTCAGGATAGAAGTTGGGTTCCTGCTTTTCTTTAGCAATCACGTATGGTTTGCGCTCTTCGATATCATGAGCCTCCTTCTTCAGATCATCCGCGTGGCCGAACTCATCAATCAGTTTATAGATTTTAGATTCCGGCCCCCGTGCGACGACCTCCTTGAAGGTGGCACATTCAGCAATCTTCTTGTTCACCAGCTCAATAATAATTGAAGCATTGGACAGCACTTTGACGTTGTTCGTCGCAAGAATCAGCGTGCGATCAGCCAGCAAACCGTTTCTACTGAACACCTTCTCAATGAGATTAGCGCTTACATGCTCGTCAACCGCACTTAGAACATCATCGAAAAGATACACATCCGCACGCGAATAAACCGCACGAGCCAGGGCCACGCGAGCCTTTTGGCCACCACTGAGGGTGATCCCGCGCTCACCAACAAATGTGGAGTCCCCTTTCGGCATCTGAGCAATATCCGCGGTCAACTCACATGCCTCAATTACACGTTCGTACCACTCTTTGTCAAATTTTTGACCGAACATGATGTTATCGCGCAGTGTTAAGTTTTGAAGCCACGCTTCCTGCGTACAATAAGCCATCGAGCCTTTAATAGTGACTTCACCACTTAAGATAGCCAATTCACCGCCCAATGCCTTGAGCAACGCGGTTTTACCCGCTCCCACACGTCCTGTAACACACACAAGGTCACCCGAAGTTGCCTTGAGATCGATATTCCTCAGGGCAATCTTTTGTTCAGTATCGTCGCCGTTCCAGCTCACCGTGGCATCCTGAACAATAACCGAGGGCTCCTCAAACCCATGGGCGCCCTCCGGTTGACGATAATAGTTGGCACGGTCATGATCCTTTTCCAACAAGAGTTCATTAATACGACCCTCCGAGGTAAACATTCGCGTAAGGAATGTGATCGCTGAGGGAAGAATCATGAAGGGCTGAGTAGCCAGTTGCAGCAGCAGCAATGACGGGAAGATCACACCAGGAGTTAATGCACCCGTTTGAAGCCAAAGGTACATCGTGAATATGGCTGCGGCCACTAAATCACCGGTCATGTTCCAAATCGTGCCCATGGCAGCAAACAGCAGGCTGATCGTCCGTTGCGTGCCGAGTTCTTGCTTACCGCGGACCTCCGAAATGCGCTCGAAGTACGGCTTTTCCCACGCATACAGTTTCAATGACTTAATCCCGCGGAAGACGTTCGACGTCAGTTTGCTGCGTTTATCCTTGATCTTCATAAGTTTCGGATACAAACTGTGGACCCTCTTGGAAATAATTCCCGTTAATGGGACCACCAATGCGTACAGGGCCAACGAAGCGAACATTGACGGACCAATAAACGCCCACAACTGCCAAGTAGAGATCGCCACCCCCAACGGTGCACTAACAAAGTTCGGCACCATTGAAGCCATGCCATTAATCTGCTCGGAATCCACGCTAATTAAATTCATCACCTTTGAAGCGTCGTATTTCTCG
This sequence comes from Starmerella asiatica, assembly GCA_030572815.1. NCBI lineage: Eukaryota > Fungi > Ascomycota > Dipodascomycetes > Dipodascales > Trichomonascaceae > Starmerella > Starmerella asiatica. The sequence goes on along the minus strand of JAJMBI010000155.1, from coordinate 16,954 downwards.
CGGCTTCCTGGAGATAAGTTCATCGATTTCCGATAAATAAGCGAGATCATGGCCACGCGGGTCATAATCATTGCGTAGTTCACCATCAGCGTCACGACATTGCTCAGGCTTGTCGTGATTACGGGAACGATACCCAGCAAAATAGCATAGTAAAAGCTGGCAAACAGCGGCGACTCGTCCCGTTTGTAAAGCTCAAGAGAACGCAAAAACAGGCCCAGAATCGAAGGCGTAAGGTACGACAGCGCATCGGAAATGACCTGGAGAATCACCAACAGCCAGAACCGGTACCCCAAAAACTTCACGAGCGAAAAGACCACGCGGTGCTTGGAAGTTTCCTTATAGGTCTTCAAGATCTCCGTGTATTCCACATAACAGTTCACGGCATTCATGTTGGCCACCGTTTTGGGGAAATCGTCTTTATCAATTTGTTGGTTAACACCCTTGCGGAGCATCGGGTTCGCGTACGATACCGAGATCTGCGAGAAAATGTCCACTTCATCAAGACTACGATGCTCATAGTCAATATCCTTGATCCGCTCATAGTTGTAAAGCTCTAAAAGGAAAACCAGTGCAGATAAAGCTGCCGTAAATGCCAAACACACGCTTTCCTGTGTGTTTGAGCGCTGCAGCAGCCTGTCTAGGGCAAAACTCGAGTACACACCGATCATCCCCAGCCAGTACAGCAACACTTCAGGGGAGGCAACTTTAACCCGGCCGTCCTGAACGAATTGTAAGCCAGCAATGATGTAACCTGACAAGAAAATCACGATCTCGGGCCATGCGGGAGTAATATTGCTCAACAGGAAAGAAGTGAAGTACAGCAAAGGCACTAAAATAGCACCAATAAACGCCAACTGCCCATTACGAGTTTTACGACCCCGTTCCTCTCGGTTAAGGCTCCAGGTTCGGCTGATAGCAGGCAATAAGTAAACTAACGAATTAAACGCACCAATAATCAACGTGATGCAGTAAGACAAAAATTTCGTGTCCGGATTAAAAATTTCAAACTGTCCGTTCGGCGACGTGCATTTTAAATGACCAACCACCAGTTTGGAAATTGTGACGAATGGCTGGTGCTGCTGGCCGAACTGATCTGCCGAAACGACAAAATGTTCAGAAGCAGCCCGCAGTTCGTGCGTGGCATCTCCAAATAAATCCCACATCGTCACCGTTTAAACACAACGGGGGGGGGGCGAACGGAAGATGTCGAGGCTAGGAGAGGGGGGGGTACTTATGGTCATTTGTCTAAATAAGCGATAATGCCCTAACCCTAATAGCACGGATTCTTATCTATAAACTGTTTCACACTGGCAGTCCCGCTTCAATAGAAATCCGACTTTCATGGCATACAAGCTGATTTAGTGGCATCACAGTGTTTAACTGGTGAAGAAATTACCGCCAAAAGGTATAGTTATTTGCATTATTTGGCAGCCGCCCGTCGCCGGTGACAATAAGTCACGTGAAATTTCTTATCTCGGGTGTCAGTTTCGGAATTGTGCGGAATTCTTATCCGGGGTTGATCGAAAACTGTTGGATTTAAGGTTATATCCCCAGCGAACTCGGCGGTTGTTAAACTTTATGTGCAGTGTATGTATTTTACTGATCGGTTCAAAAATACCGAGACACATCGGCAGTAACCGGAGGTATTCCCGTCTCTGTATAAAAAAAGAAGTGGTGTTGTCGAAGGGATTCGAACCCTCGCCTCCGAAGAGACTGGCAATTCCTGGACAGAAACCTGAAGCCAGCGCCATAGACCGCTCGGCCACAACAACCGTCGCATGTCGTAACCCGCTTTACAGCTAAGCTAGCACGCACCTAATCTCATAGTTATGCAAGATCTAGCGATATAAACAGCCAGTGGTTCCAGAGCCGCACACGCCTTGTATAAACCAGGTCCACATCAACAAAACGGAAAATTTTAATGCATTTTTTACCGAGAATATACGCTATACAGCGGCTATTTATTTTTAATCGGAGCCACCCTTCAGCGCTTCAACCCCAGCGCTTGGACCCCAGCGCTTGGACGATACGGAGTTAGCCGCGCCGCGCCAAACCACGTGACCGATCGCTATCAATTACTTATAGATCGAGCTCATTTAGTGCCGCCAGTTAATTACAAGGTTATTTCCAATTATTTTTCGGCAATTCCGCCGCAATTAAGCACACGAATATAGGTCTCAATGCCATTTACAGACCAAGAAGGTGGCGACGATGCGAGATCAAGCCGTTTTGGTGACGATGCTGAAGAGTACGCCATGAGCGAGCACACAACTGCGTCTGTCTATGAAGCGAATTTGCGAGCGAATGATCGGATTGAATTTCTCGCAGCTGAAAAACAAGAACTTCATAGACAACTAACGCACGCCAGTCAAACTGCACCCGAGGATGGCGAATTTGAAACCAGTCCCTCGGACTCGACAAAGTCAGTTAAAAATGATGCCCAGGCACCAGAACACCCCGATAATGAAACTGGTGAAATTGACAGAAGCACAAGTCACACGAGCCGGCGATTAGATAACTGGACTACCGGTTACCTAGAAGACAATGATTCCGTGCACAATTTTGACGATTTTGACGATTTTACTGAGGATGGCGACTTGCTGTTCCGCATCCGGTCGCGGGCCAGTGTTCATTCTGATGTTCAGCGACTGCGGGACTTACGGGAGAAGTACAAAGAAGGGTTTTACCGCTTAGATCCCAAGGATCCTCGCGATCCGCATACTTGGAAAGTGAGTGTGCGAGCATTAAACTCGTTTGTGAATGGAATTGCTGCTCTACTTACTTATGCTGGAGCTACAGTGTTTGCACCGGTGGCTGTACCGCTGGGACAGCGGTCTCATCATGGCACCGAAGTGGGTACGCTGGCGTTCAGCATTTTTTTACTGGGTACCATAGTGGGACCTCCACTGTTTGTGTCGATGCCCGGTAAATTCGGCCGGAAAACGAGTATCTTCATTCCACTGTTCGTTTGTGGCATTGTTATGTGTCTCAATGCGAACGTTGAAGGTATCGCCGCTATTGTCGTGTTCAGGTTCATCTCGGGAATCTTTGCCGGTGGGTCAATGACGAGCCTTAGAGGTTGTTCTGCTGACTTGTGGCTCACTCCATATTCCAAGGGTAAACGCCACGAGTTGGTGATTTCATGGAATACGTTTGGGTTCGTGTTGGGTATCAGTGCCGCTCCGGTTTTTGGTGCATTGCTGGTGCAGACAGGAAGTTACGGCTGGAGGTGGTGCCTGTGGCTAGTAGGTTTGCTCGACTTATTGGTCGCGTTTTTGGCAGTGCTGTTTTTACACGAAACTTACTTGCCGATCATTGAACAGGCAGCTTCTAGAGATGAACGCATAGACAGCGGGTTCTGGGGGTTGCATTGTGAGCACGACAGCTTTAAATTTAATCTGAAATCGTGGTCGTGGCGCGATTTATGCAAAGTGTTTGTTCTGTTTCGACCCCCAGCTTTGTTCTGCTTGACGTTTTCATCATACACTATCGGGATTCTGCTGCTGTTGGTGACAGCAGCCCCTGACGAGTTCCGGAAGTACCATAAGATGTCTATGCGGGCGTCGTACTGTACTTTGCTTGCCATCGCCGTCGGGTTCCTCGTGTGCGTGCCAGTTAATGTGCTGCTGGCCCGACCACGAAGAATGCGCAACGTCATGCATACGTTGCACCCTACTGCCTCAGGAATGTCGAACAAGGACGACCCTCATGAACGCCAATTGCTGGGCACGGTGGCTCTGGCGTGGCTATTGCCAGCTGGTTTATTTGTGTTTGGGTGGTCGATGTACCGGCAGACCCACTGGATCGGTCCAGTGATTGGAATGGGCATGGTGGGCGCGAGTTTCTGTGCGATCTGGCGGGGGTGCTTCTTTTATGCTCAGGATATTTACCCCAACGAGGCCCACGTTATTGGAGTGTTGGACCTCATGCTAAGAGGGATCTTCGGGGGGGTGTTCCCACTGTTTGCAAGGCAATTATTTAATGCGCTCAAGGTTCATTGGGGCGCCTCGTTGCTTGCATTCATCTCGTTGGTGCTCTACGCTGGGCCCATTGCGTGCTACTTCTTCAGCGGGCGGTTCCAACGCTTTGGGCGCAAATCAGTGTCCCCCTATGACGAATAATCAAAATAGACGCTGCAATTTACTCATATATTTATATTATCTTATCGAATGATGTGGTTTAAATGCTGGGTGACTATAGTAGTGGGTGTTAAACGAACCGTATATTGATATGGTCCATCGCACGATTTTAGAGCTATTCGGTGAAGTATGTGCCAACATATTAAGTCTGAACATTCTTTAAATACCATCTATTGTCTGTAGCCATCCTGCCTGACCTTGGAGGCTACGGTATATACCGGGTTGGCCCAGGGTACGGTCGATGGGCAAGGTTATTGATTTTTCATTATGGCCGATAAAAATGACGGCTCGCTTAGCGACTTGTTCAAGGACGTCCAGGACGCTATTGGCCCCCTGGATGAACCTATAAATGTAAAGCCTTCTAAAAGTAGTGAAATTAGTGCCGACCGGATCAAGCCAACTACAATTGATGCATCCGCGTTCCCCACCGAGATGAGCTGTTCCCAGGCATTTGACCAACTTTTGAAGTGTTACTCAATTGGCGGCCAGATCCGCAATTACTACCGGTACGGCGAGATGAATTACTGTTTAGAAAAGCGCGCGAAAATGAAGTTTTGCCTTAAAACCAAGATGATGGGCGAGGAGCAGCGGAAGGTTGAAATTCGCGCGTGGCACATGCGGCATTTGGCCGAACAACAGGCGAAACTGCAAACGAGTGAGATCGTTTGGAAAAGCCGGGAAGTGCCCCTGCGGTTGCCGTTCCGAGAGGATAGCGCTAAGTACTTAAACGAATCAGATAATTAGCATGTACATATTTATACCATTTTATGCGTAGCCAGCAGGCTTTATTATATTTACCTTGTATGTTTTCCCGGCGATCTAGTGCCACCCGATGCGTGTGGGGTTTGCGTCTGGGTTGTGTGCAAATCACAGGGATATCACAGGGATCCGGAGATTTCGATCCGAACCTCTCGCCAATTGCGCTATTCCTGAACTCGAGGCCTCTTAAACAAGCAGTCAACAGCTGGAAACCCTGCATTTCGTAATCAACGAAGTCAACATACCGTGGGCATGCTGCAACTTAGTGACGAAACCAAATTTTAGGGAAATTGATCGATCCTCATTAGCGGATTTATGTCACAGATTAATCAGATTCGCCCACCATTCCATTAGAGGAGATGCAATTGGCAGGGTGCTTCGGATGCAGTGCGCGGTTTAACCCGCACAGTCTGCATACCTATGTGGGCTTTATATAACCTGGGATGCAAAGTCTGCGCGCATCAAATCTTACTGCGTGCATAATAGGCGGCGTGCTAAATGCAGCCCATATAAAGTTACAAAAACCACAGTTACACAACAACACTGTGAGTTGAGGCCCCACCACTGCGTGCAGTGCTTTGGATAACCATTTTTACGTTTAATTTAGTGCTATTTGTTTACAGCTAATGTCCTTGGCATGCGTGATCGTACTGCACAGTATAGGGTTAGGTAGCAAAGCACAGGTCGGCATTACCTTCACGTCAGTGAAAATCCCGCATATCTCTCGCAAATACCGGCCCGGGCAACGCATAACATGCAGCTTAAAACCGAATCGCCGCAGGCCCATTAACTTCTATATTCTTCATGCTATAAACAATTTTTTCGCCCCCGCTTCATTACTCGTGCCGCCTGAGGGCCCACCATCAGCATCTAACCCCATATACTCCTCTATGCAAGGGGTCAAAAGCCCTGAAGGCCTGCAGCAAATCCTGCCCATCTCGAATGCGGAGTGGATATGCAGTGCGACCGGATTAGGTTATTAATCACAAGATCTGCCTTGCCACTATGAAATAGTAGTCACCAGCTCGGTTTAAAGGGTCGCGCCCACCCCTCCTCCCCTTCCCCTATCAAATGCCCTTGTCCCATAATCGTGAAGTTCTGGTAAGACTCATTACTAGTTTATAAAAGAACCGCATTCCCAATTTTTTTTCTCCACCCTTTCCTGATTTGGAAGAGATATACATACTTTTTCTGCCATTAAACCACCGTTCCCAGGGCCGGCTACACCTTAGAAACACGCACACCTCCTAAGCACGCGTCCCAAACACTAGTTCGGGAATTAGCGTGAACAAAAGCACAAATCCGCCCCCCCCCCCAACACGCTGGCCAGCTTTAGGGTTAATTAAAAAAGGCCCGGACTGTTTACCGTAAAAACCAGTGTCTTTTTGGGCCCCACCAAAGCTATAAATCTTATTAAATAATTTGCCTCGCAGATGCCAGGAGGACCTACTCCCGGCGCGATGCTGAAACTGACAGTTCTCGGCGACGGCGGTGTCGGCAAAACCGCGTTGGTGATCCAGCTGTGCCTGAACAAGTTTGTGGAAACTTACGATCCCACAATCGAGGATTCGTACCGCAAACGCACGGTTTTGGACGAGCACGCCCTAACTCTAGAGCTAATGGACACCGCCGGCCAAGAAGAGTACGTTTCATTGCGAGACCAATGGATCCGGGAAGGCGAAGGGTTTTTACTGGTGTATTCCGTAACACAGAGGCTGAGTTTTGCCCGGATGCGGCAATACTATAATGAGATTCTACGAATCAAGGATGAGGAGCCGTTTGGTGTGGTTTTAGTGGGGAACAAAATCGACCAAGTAGGTGTTCGTGAAGTTAGTCGATTAGAAGGCGAGCAATTGGCCAAGGAATGGAACATTCCCTTTTTTGAAACGTCGGCTAAGGAAAATATCAATACGGAAAACGCGTTTATGGCGTTGGCGAGAGCAACCAGGGATAAGCGTGCCGCGGCTGATCTGCGGCCGGTTGCTGATCAGTATGCGCCATTAGCGCCAATTGCCGTGCATCCCCAGCAGCAAGATGTCACTCCCTTGCAACCTAAAGCGCATACCCCACCGCCAGCGAATGAAGGTGCACCCAAGCATCCTGCTGTGAGCCACTCGAATTCAAAACATAAGCCAAAGCACACAAACTCAAAACATGCGAATTCCCCGCCGGTAGCCGCTGCAAAATCGAGCCCTACGGCGCCGGTACGCACTGTCACCAACGGGACGGCTGATTCTAGGAAAAAGAAGAAGAAATCTAAGTGTTTGGTGATGTAATGCGTGCTTATAGAGTGCTATGCGCTATACAGCGCTAATAATTGTCAGTTTGGCGTGCCAATTTCCCGTGAATATAAAACTAATATCGAGTGTCCATAGAGTGAATGTCTATTCCCATTCACTACGGAACACAGGAGGTGCGTGCCTTGTCACCTCCACTAGCTGGGCAACTTCCGCGAGCTTTGCAGCCTCCACGGGGTTTGATCCCCAGCAACGATTTCAGCACAGCAGAGTTCGACACGGCACCTTGTTCATACCGTTTTCGCTTGAGCCCATCTAGCTGCACAACAAACACGTTCAGACTGTTTAGCAGATATGTGTAGTGGATGTCGATGCCTATGCATTCCGTGTAGCGCACCGTGCACGGTGCCCAGGATATGTTTAGTGGTGGACGTCTAGTCTAGTGTATGTATGCTGTATGCTGTATGCTGTATGCTGTATGTATGGTGTAAGGTGTGTTAGGTGCATGGTGTATGTCTGGTGTAAGGTGTGTTTGGTGCATGGTGTATGTCTGGTGTATGCTGTATGTATGCTGTATGTATGCTGTATGTATGCTGTATGGGTGGTGTATGTCAGGTGTATATATGGTGTATGCTGTATGTACGCTGTATGTATATGCTGTGTAGGTGGTGTATGTCTGGTATCTGGTGTATGTATGGTGTATGCTGTATGCTGCATGGTGCATGTATACTGTATGTCAGGTGTATGGTGCATGTATGCTGTGCTGTATGTCAGGTGTATGTATGGTGTATGCTGTATGTACGCTGTATGTATGCTGTATGTTCGGTGTATATATAGTGTATGTTGTATGTCAGGTGTATGGAATGGCGTTTAGTCTGGTGTATGTATGGTGTGTGTATGGTGTATGTATGGTATGGAATAAAGTGTATGTGCATGCCTAGTGCATGTAGAGATGTCAGCTGTATGTATGCTGCATGGTGTATGTCTGGTGTAAGGTACGTTTGGTGCATGGTGTTTGGTGCATGGTGTATGCTGCATGGTGCTGCCAGGTGCTGCATGGCGTATGGGTGGAATGTGGTTTATAAGCGTATGGTGGAGCGTTTTATAAGCGGGTGGGTGTTAAAGTGGGTGGGTGAGTCGTGACGCGACGTTTGTCAGCATAAACATTGTAACATGCGCGAGGTGCTCCAGGCTCAGGATGCCAACTCGGTCCGGCCGTTTAATCGCAAGTTTGACAAAATAGACTCGGATCCGTTACGGGAATGGCGCTCGAAATGGCGCCAGATTATGCGCGATGCCGTGATCTACTTCGACGACATACCCTTGCAGCAAACCGAGTATTTGCGGCCGTTTATTGGCGAATTAGACTGCCAAATCCAGCCGTTCTACGACCAAAGTGTGTCGCATGTTGTCAGCGCGAGCTGCTGCAGTGACGTCTGCTTAAGAGCGCGGGATGCCGGTAAGAAAGTTTACTCACTCGATAAGCTTTCCCGGTTCTTAACTTCGCTTTTAGGCCAATCCGTGGCTCCGCAGCCGCTGGAAAACGTGCCGAAACTATCGCGGATGCTGGAAAGCGATCGGAACCAGGCTTCCCCGAACCGCAAAGAGGATTTTCATGCTTTTAGGGGGCCATATCTCCTGATCTGGGACCCCACGGGGTATAATCGACCCTTGTGCATCAAAGAATGGAAGCCATGTGCGGTTGCCGAGGAAGGCGACTGGCCTCGGCTTCGGCGTGCACCGCTCGGCATGTCACCGTTCACTGCTCGAGCAGTTGTTCGGTCTGAAAAACGAAAATACCAAGCTTGGCAACGCGAGCAGCGTGAACGCGAGCATCAGCTGCCGGTTGAACTAGAGCAATTCGAGGATTTCCCCGTGATTCCCTCCAACGCGAGGAAGTTGCGTCAAGTTCTACCAGATTTAGCCGAAAACAAGGAGAACGTGCTGCATGCCGCGGCGACAAATTCGGTGCGGTTGCGTGAATTCGGCGAGATTGTCGCCAGCGGTGTTCCGCGGTACTCGCAAACGTCAAAGACGTTCAGTAAAGAGGCCGTGGCATCGCGGGAAATGGCGAACTTACGGCGGAAAGTGCTGCCTCGCTTGCCAGATGAAGAGCCAATTCGGTGCCCGGAACCGCCGCCACGTGCAAAGCCTTCGAAAAAGCCGGGTTGGTGTGAAAATTGCCTTGTTAGGTATGACGATCTGATGCAGCATGTGTACAGCGAGGCCCACTGCAGCGTGGCTCACAATGATGCGAAGTATGCCACCTTAGATCAGGTTATTGCCACGCTTCAGCGTTGACCTGCTTCAGCTTTGTCCTGCTTCAGCGTTGACCTGCTTCAGCTTTGCCCTGCAACGCTAAGAAACGCTGACCTGCAACAAGAAATGCTGAACGTGCTAACCTGATCACGCTGGCCTGAACATGCGAACCTGAACATGCTAACTGGCACGCTAAGACGAACATGCTAAGTGCTATGCTAAGACGAGCATGCATGCTTTTAAGGACCATGAAGTCCCATGAGCGATCAAGTGGCCGCAGTGACATTTACATGCCATTAAGTGCTTTCAGTTGCCGTGAAAATGTGATGGAGTGCTATTAGCCTGCCTATAGCCTGCAAATATTGAATGCTGTGAATGTCATGCGTTAAACTGCTGTAAACACGCTAAGAATAGCATGCTATTAGGTGCTTCACTGCCATGAAAGTGCTACTACTTTACCACGAAATGCTAGAATACCAGCCTGCTTCGAATTCGAATGCTAGAATACCAGCCTTCCGAATCTGTGTAGTGCCACGAGCTGAGGTAAGGACTGGCTACATAATTATTTATCCGTTGTGCCGGGCGCAGCGGGATGTATTAACTACACGAATTTTAACTAAATAATGCTAGCTAAATACTGAATGCTTGTGTTCGTGAAAGCTGTATGGGTGTGCGAGGTAGGTGAGTAATCAGTGAAATTTCACGTTCATGCATGGTGAGGGTGCCTCTCGCGCGGGTGTACACGCGTGCCCGGCTGCACACGTCCAGTATGCTTCACAGGTTCTCGCTGGCTGAGCATATAAAACGGCTGCTTCCCGAGGGTGCCTTAGAGCCCGCAAACCTCGATGCCAGTGAACAATCTAGTAGAAATTCACAAAATACTGCCGCAAACTTATCGAGAAACTTAGCTGATCCACAAAATTCACCGCAAGGTTCGCTGGCGAGCCACTGGCAGGCTGTTTCCGCTGCCGAGAAAAATGCCGAAATAGGCAATTTCCACGAAGTGTGCAGTGCCTTACAATTAATGCCCTTAAATTCATTGTTTGCGTTTGTTTCTGATCGCATTGCCCCCCAAATAGCCAGGAATTTCGGCCCACCGGGTATATCCCAATTAGTATATATGCTGCATTTGCAAAATCGACAACTTGGCACGCAGGTCGCTGCCGAGTTAGCAATTAATGAGCCGTTTACGTTTGTTCAGCAGCTCAGCAGACTTTCTGGTGATGAACTCAATACCGAGGAATTGGATGCCCGAATAAACATGGGGAACACTTTACACTTTCCGCAGCTGCTGTCGAACAAGGATGTAAGCGAATGGTTTAAACTGCAGTGCCTCGCCAATCTTAACCCCGAGGCAGCTAAACGGTGGTTGGCCGCATACCGCAGCCATTTCTCCCCCCACGGGCTGGCCCTATTGGTGCGAATTGCTGATGATAAGTTATTAGCAGTGCTGGGAAGCGAACTGCAAAACCGGTTAGATGCGGTTGCTGCTGTATGTAAAGTTGTGAACACACCAAGAGAGTTCAAGGTGTGCCGCAAACTGATCCGGCAGCGGTTTTGTGATATTGATGGCACAGTGTTGCTTAAAACGGCATTGCGGTGCCGATTGAGTTACGACGTGGCGAACATCTGCGCTATTTGGGGGTCTAAATTAGGAGATGTAGGATTGCTGGCCGACGCGCTGCTGGCGGCGGCGTTCGCACAGCACCGGCCCATTGATCCGAATGCGTTGGTGGCTGAACCACAACAGGCTTTGCATTCACAATTAGTAGCGCGGGTGCTTACTCCTGTGGCTCATGATTTCACGAAGTTGAGCACGGTGGTGGGGATTGCCGCTACGCGGCTACGGCACCGCATGAAAAGTGAAGTTCCTGGCGCTGTTTTGTGGCATTTAGTGATGTCGCTGCCGACTACATACCAAATTGTGGGACATGCCCAGCATGAACTTGCGCAATTGTTTGTTAAACGTCCGTTAGTTGAGCAGCTGCGGTACATGGCCTTACCGACGGTATCGGCACGGGGCGTTGTGGATGTTCTGCGGTGCCATGTGGCGAAAATTGCTACGGTGCGTCGAGTAAACCGCATTCCTGCCGACACTTTACAGTCCGAGGAGGATGTACGGTTCATGGTTGCTGGTTTGATTCTGGCGGCTGAGAAACCGTTTGTTGCCAGTGCCTCGCCGGCTCAGGGGGATGCTGGAGCGGCCATTGCTACGTTGTTTGAAGACTGGGAGCCGCAAACTGCTGGGGAGTTGGTGAACGATGTCGCCGCAATGGCGAGCCGTAAAGCTCAACTGCTCAGACCTTTGACATTCCCGGTAATTGCGCGGCTCATTGATGTGAAAAGTTTCGGTGTGGCGTTCCAGCTGCTGCGGGCCGCGGGCGCCCAGAGCTTTTCGGAACGGTCGTTGGATGCGTTGCTGCTCGCATTGGCAGGGGACCACCCCGAGCAGGCGTACCGGCTAGTTTTGTGGCTCGTGCGCGACGAGCGTGCGCGCGTTTCTCCCCAAACGCTGAACAGTATGCTAGTGGTCGTGGCCCAATCCTCAGCACTCACAGAATCGCAGTTGATGAACCGGTTTCAACGACTGCGAACAGTGCTGGGCGCCCATACGAAGCAGCGCGTGTCGGCAGAGGCCGCAGCGGAGTTTGTGAATGCGCTGCTGCGCAGTGCTTTACGCCGCGGCGGTGGGTCACGGCACCGATTACAATGGGCCTTAGATGTCGCTCGTGAGTCGGGCGTGCCAAAGCAACAGTTCACGAAATGGGCACAAACGCTTAATGACATGGAAGCCAATCACCAGGGGTACTGGTGTGCATAAGATACAGTGTGTACAATAGATATAACATACAGCATATTACGTGCACACAATTGACATAACATACAACGCATGCTCGGTGTACAATATATAACATACACAACACACAACATCCACAACGTAAAACATACACAACGTACAACATACAACATACAACATACAACATACAACATACAACATACAACATACACAACATACAACATACACAACATACAACATACACAACATACAACATACAACATACAACATACAACATACAACATACAACATACACAACATACAACATACACAACATACAACATACACAACATACAACATACA
>JAJMBI010000154.1:0-21070 GCA_030572815.1 Starmerella asiatica | reverse complement strand
TCATGGGTATACTGCTCGAAATAATGAACACCCCCGACTAGAAGATTTCTAAGCACCCATACGTCTAGTCATGGGCCATACAGCCAGCTACATGTAGGATTTCATGCGGATGGAGTTTGACCCATATTTGCCAGTCATATAGCCCATATAGCCAGCTATATACCAGACATTGTATGTAAAATTACAAAACACAAGGAAATCCATCCGTTTTGAAAAGCAAGTCAAGTAGGGGGGCGAGGTCGTCCCAAAAAGACGTCACACCGATGACTACTATAAGGTTCCGATTGCTATTGGTCTAACAATGCATAATTGACGACGGAAATTATGCCATCGTCAATTATGCCATGATTGACATTGCTGCTGGCCGCGATTGAGCGGGTTTCAGTTGTTCGAGTACTCTCAACTTATTCGATGCGCCCTAAATGCTATTCCCGAAGGTCTATCTTGAAGTTCAATGACATTCTCTCTCATTGGCTGGCGGCCGGTACGCGTTATGGCCACGAGCATGCTGCTGCTACACCGACAATAACAAGGGATTTGGGAAGACTCGATGGTATGTCTGGCTAGTTAGAAAATCTAAAGCATAAAATAAGTCTACATAGGTTTTCATTTTATCATAACACAAAACTGTTCATTATTCAGTCATTTTGTTCCGCAAGTGTCGCCTGAAGGAAAGCGTTGAGCTTTGGACCCAGAACACGAAGTGCTACCGGCGAAATAATGTCGGCGTGCGAGCAGTTCATCGGAACTATTTCGATCGCACCAGAGTACGGGCTCCACGTCTCATTCAGATCAGTATTCTCCGGGAACGTTTTTTGCGCCACAAACAAGGTTGTCAAGCCACCGTAGCGACTGCTGCGGGCGGTGGCCAGTAGACGCTTAGAACTCTCAAAGTTCCACTCAATCACATCGAACATACGCTGCGATGATGCATCACCTTCAGCACTGGCACGCAAGAACTGCTCCTTTTCGCGCTGCATCGTTTCTAGAACTTCTTTGTTGAGCTCTTGACGGCCAGTCTTCGCGTTCCAGTTTTGTGTTTCCGGCGGCCAAGTATCGAGCAGGCCGAGGAATGCGACTTCATGACCCATAGATTCCAGCCTTGCAGCAATGGAATGCGCCAACGTGCCTCCCAGTGAGTAGCCCAGAAGATAGAAAGGCTGGCTTGGATCCTGAAGCTTCAGTATGGTCTGTAAGTGCTCTTCGACAACTTCCTCGAGCCTCTGAGCTCGTCCCAATGGGCCATTCGTATCCGCAGATTGGATACCAACCATTCTCCACTTAGGATCCAGATGCCGGCGAAGAACACCGAACTGCCAGGAAAAGCCAGATGCCGCGTGGAAACAGTAGAGCGCCCGGGAGTTTGGTTCCTGCTCAGAAACAGGGTTCATGTCCAAGACTTCTTCGAAACCAGCATCTTTCCATGTATGCATACTGGAAGTATCGCCTAGCTGTCGTGCCAGCGACTCAACTTGCGGATACTGCATTATCTGCCCAATAGTGACCGGCAAATTCAGTCGTGAGCGGAGCTGTGCCGCCAGCTTTACAGCAAGTAGCGAATGCCCACCAAGACTAAAGAACTCATCCTCAGCAGAAACGCCTTCACATCCAAGCACATCCATAAAAGCGTTGGCAACCTCTTGTTCGATTCCTGACAACGGCTCGCGCTTCTTTTTGACTTCAGCGTGCGCATGGTCCTCGAATGCAAGTGGTAACGCGCGACGGTCGAGCTTACCACTCGATCCAATGGGAACCTCGTCAATTTCTATAAATTTAGCGGGCACCATGTAGGCGGGCAAACGCTCAGAGAGCTCGTGGTGTGCGCTGGAAGCATCAAACTTTTCACCTTCGCGAACGACCACATACGTCACCAGCTGACGCGAGTCAATATCAGATGCCCGGCTAGCGAGATGCGGGTTGACTTGAGCAAGCGTGACAGCCTGACGTACACTCGGAAGACTTTCAACAGCAGCATCGATCTCACCCAGTTCAATACGCTGGCCACGTAATTTGACTTGATCGTCACTACGTCCCAAAAAGTCAAGGACTTTGCCGCCAGGAAGCCATCTCGCCACGTCACCAGTACGGTACATGCGGATACCGTTCACCCAAATGAACTTTTCATCAGTGAGATCAGGGCGATTGAGGTAACGGATAGCCAGCTGTACACCTGAGATGTAGAGATCACCAGCGATTCCCTCAGGAAGAGGGTGCAGAGACGAGTCAAGGACATGGAGCTGAGTGTTCCAGATGGGAGAGCCGATAGGAACATACACGGATTCCAATTTCTTAAGAGAGTCGCCGTAAGCCGGATAAGAGGTTACATCAATAGCAGCCTCGGTGGGACCGTAAAGGTTGTATAACGGCACCGCAGTTTCTGCCTCCCAAGCGCGCGACAACTTCGTCGAGAGTGCTTCCCCACTACAAAACGCGCGGCGGAGTGATTTCCGCCACGCCCCGCGTTCTTCCGAGGGCTGATGTGCAGCCTCCAAGTGTAAGATGAAAACTGCCAACATCGACGGAACAAAGTGCAAAGTGGTGATTTGATATTTGGCAATCAATCGCAGCAGCTCATTGGGATCTCGATGGGCATCAGGAGGCGCCATCACCAAGGTAGCACCGGCAATCAAAGGCCAAAACAGCTCCCACACCGACACATCAAAGCATATCGACGTCTTCTGTAGAATCGCATCGCTTTGGTCTAGCTTGTACTCGCCCTGCATCCACAGTAAACGGTTGATAATAGCTTCATGACTTAACACAGTGCCCTTCGGTTTACCCGTGGAGCCCGACGTGTAAATAACGTAGGCAGGATCTTCACCATTGAGCTGCGTTCCCACAACGGGCCCAGAGTTTGCCACCAGCTTTTCGTAAACAAGAGTCGCGACCTGAATGCCCTCAGTGAGGAGATCCGCAAGTTGCTCTCCGTTGGATACAACGAGCAGCGCAGGCTTGGCATCTTCGATCATTAAACGAAGCCGTTCATTCGGATAGCTGGGGTCCAAAGGCAGCCACGCAGCACCTACCAAGGAAGCTGCCTGGACCGCTAAAGACAAGTAAGCCGAACGGGTTACCGAGATAGCCACAATGTCCCCGCTCTTGACACCGCGCGCTTGCAATTCGTGGGCCAAACCATGAACCTGGTCCAGCATCGCTTCATAAGTAAGCCCATTAACAAACTCGTCGTCATCCCGAAGTGCGATCGCGTGAGGGTTGCGCTGTCTTTGAAGTTCGACAAGGCCCATAAGCGAGGTAACTGACTTGGCTTCAGCCGGGTACTCAACCGAAGATTCGTTAGTCGCTGAGATGTGCTCGATTTCCTCAGGAAGCAAAAGATTCGCGTCGGCACAGGGTAGCTGCGGGTTCACAGCGAATTGCTCAAGAAGAAGGTCAAGACGAGCCAAATGTTTGTTCAGAGCATCAACATCATACCGGTCACCGTTGGCAAGGTATTCCACCTTGACGCTACCATCATCATCAATGAACAGCACAATCTCTAAGTCTCTGATGGGACCCGAAGCGATGTGGTGGGTAACCGTGTCCAAGCCTTCGAAATCCAAGGCAAAATCAAATGCCTTAAAGTTGATAACCGGCCCGAACAACGGGTTAGATTCCCACGAGCGTTTAGAATCACGAACGATCTTTTCGGAGTCATACTTCTGATGACGCCGCATCAGTTTGAGGTTCTTCGAAATGTCCTTAGCAAGGTCTATAAGAGTACAACTCGGGTCATTGATATTGATCGGAAGCGGTAGCACATTGATAAATGCCCCCGACGTATGTAACGCTGCCGAGCCCAAACGCCGCATAAAAATAAATCCAATGGGCATTTCCGTGCAACTACTCAACCGCAACAACCACACAGAGATTAATGCGAGCGTGAGGTCCACACGACTAACCGCAGTGGAAACAAGCTCTGAACCAGTCCGGGTCACCGCAGAATATAACGACGTGAAGTTCTGAGCATTCAAGAACCTCTTGTTTCGCACAATGTGCTTCGTTGGCACGACAGACGTCAATGGAAGCGGGGAAACAGACTTAGCATCGGGGAGTTTAGCACAAAATGTTTTCCAAAATTCCGCATCTTTAGCATGCTTTGTAGAGGTTTGGTACTGTTCGTATTCACGAACAGCCGTCTCGAAAGGATTGGGTGCACTGGACCCATTGACTCCCAATGTGCTGCCATTGACCTGTTTAATCTTTTCGCCACTTTCGCCCCGAACAATTGCCGAGTAGAGCACGCCCATGCGCCTCGTCAACGCTGTAAAACTGAAAGCGTCTACTTGCAAATGATGATACCTTTGATACCAAATGAAGTAATCGTCCTTCAAACACAACAAAATATGGCGAATGAAACTATTTTGAGCACCAACCCGGCACTCAGCATCCATGTCTTCGCGCAAAATTGACTGTGCAATCTGCCTGTTGTGAGGCTTTTGGCGTAGATCGACCACTTCCAAATCGGGCAGTAATTCCTTACCTTGGAGGATTTGCACGACATCGCCACGACGATCCGTGACATACTGCATTCGCAGAGTGTCAGCTTCGTACATACCTTGGGCAATCGCTTGCCTTAAAGCATCAATGTTGAGATTACCACATAATTCGAGTTCATGAACAACAACGTACGTGTTTTTGAACGGTGAAAGCTGATCCGCTACGTAAATACCGGGCTGGGCAGCTATCAACGGAAACGCCGGCATCGTTTCACTATAACTGGAAAGCCTTTTTCTGGGGTTAGCAGCTAAAGGGGGAGAGCCACGATTGCTTTAAGTCTTT
Source organism: Starmerella asiatica (assembly GCA_030572815.1). Taxonomy (NCBI): domain Eukaryota; kingdom Fungi; phylum Ascomycota; class Dipodascomycetes; order Dipodascales; family Trichomonascaceae; genus Starmerella; species Starmerella asiatica. Next base: position 16,291 of record JAJMBI010000154.1, on the reverse strand, counting down.
TAAGGTGTACTTCGGAAAAGAGCCGCACGCGCCGGCTATTATTTATGCCTTAAACCCTTAACTTGCGCTCGATGGTAAGTAATACTGCCAATGCATATGAAAAAATATATACAGTTCCCTTGCCCTGTTTGCGAGCCTCGATGGCCGTTGTTGAGATCTGTTAGATCTCCGTGCATAATTCCCAAACACATTTGCAACTTTAAAAAGCATGGTGAAATAAAGATGGACAACATAACTTCTTAATGCTAAGCAAACCCGTGACCTTACAGCAATATGTTCGTCCGATGAGCCTTTTCCCCATAATTCTGTGGCTTGGATATGGTTGTGTCATTAGTGAAGCCCCGTAGATCGATTAAAGGACCAATAGCAGAATGCATGCGGTAGACCTGCGAGTCTCGGGGGTTAGGTGGCGGCTGGGGCGTGTAAGGCACCAAAAGAAATGAGGATTATCTGATGATGATCGAGATTGTGGATTTGCATCGTCACACGAAACCGGTGGTGTCTCACAAAGTGCTATATAGTGATCTCTACTAAATACAACGCAGATCTCATCAAAACTGAGATTTGCGATCTGTTCAATGTACCAAGTGGTACATAGTCAAAGGAAGCCATTGGTTATATCTAACAGATTTATGCCAGCATAATACAACGCAATGTTTGTGATTCAAAGCAGCATGCGGAATGAATGCCCGCCACATTGGCCTGCATTTAGGCCCTGCCTTATCTAAGGCTGCCTGACTGCCTTGATAAATGGCCCCGCCAATGCACAACCAACCTAGGAATTTAACATTTACACATAATTTGTACCAATTAAGAATATAAACTGTCTATTCGGTCGATTTCCGTAATAGCGGGCGGAATGAATGCCGCTCACATTAGCTTGCTTCAGGGCCGCGCTTAAGGGCACACCAAAACCATAGTATCACCGGAAATTCAGTATTTGTGCATATTTTGTATCCATTAAGAAAATTAACTGCTTTATTAGTTGAGTCCTTTGATAGCGGGCTAGATGCATATGCCCCTGACATATGAGAGCTCCTCTCGAGTATTCTAAGAGGCAACTGAATCTAAAATACACTCTATTACAGCGCCTCTACAATAGTAGTTATGTACATCCCATCGAATGTATACTGACCTACAAAAATGTCGCGTTGCTTAAAGTTAGCGGAGAGCGTGCACGTCAACTGAAGCTGGAAGGATGCAGCATCATATCCAATGAGTTCTGCGCATTCGAAGCCAAAAAATCTTCGTACGTCGGAATAGAGCGCCTTGAACAAACTCTCTTTGGCTGAAAAAGCAAGCACAAGGGTCTGCCCCTCTGTCAAGACATTAATGTTCTCCTTTTTGTTATGCGCTAACAGTTGTCGTTCACTATCAGTAGTGCAAATATCTGCTTTAGCATTTTCAAGAATTTTAATGGATTCCGGATCTGCTTTTTCAATATCCACTCCTATTTTTAAGTCAGGGCTGTTGGATGCTAGTACAATGGCCCTCGAATCGCAATGGGATATGCTGCCAGTACAACCGGAGGGCCAGATCGGAGCTCTATTCGGAGGTAATGGACTTAATACAGATCCAGCTATATGCAATTCGTTCAGTACCAGCTTACAACCCACACGGCCCGCTAAGAATTCCGCTCGCCGCTTTACTGCTGTTCTTGCGAGATGTTTGGGCAGTTGCACGCCATAACGAGAGTACTCCTCGTCTGAGAATTCTGAGACATTAAAGTACACCGTACATTGCCAAACCTTTGGTTTATTTTTCAAAACCGTTAAGCTGGTGCTTGTAATGAAACTCATCTAAAGCAAACTTCTACTGTTATTTTCCTTTTCTACGCTCAGAACCTGCAACCGACTCGCCAGAAGCATGGGATCCCCGTTTACTGAGCACTTGTTACCCCACGCAGCTGCGAGCAACGAGAACGGCGCGCATAGGGCAGGGAAAGAGCAGTGAGATTTTTCGTAATCGGATTCATCAGTTATATCGAAGTCACGTGAGATTGGCAACAAGGGTATATGTTTTAGCGGCCCGAGATTGCGTGTTATATAGTTTAAACCACCCGAACTTTGAATTTCCAGGACGGCAGCAGTAATTTGCACCACTACGAGTGCATCTGTGATAAAATCACCGTTCTTTCATCAATTTTTGGAGGTGAAGAATCTTATATATAACAATGATTTCGTCCGCAATGCTGCACCCCGCGTTTACGAGGTACATGTACCTGGCCCACGAATTCAACATTACGATTTCGATGAGGGTTCGTATCCGTACCCCAACGTTCCCGTGAGGTACATCTCGTGAGCGTTTTCAAAGGTTGCAGGGTACTGTGATTCGCTAAAATGGGAGCTAGGTGGGATCATTATGCCCATTGAAGGATTAAGAAGGGCAAGGACATGTATGCATGCAGCAACCATCTTTATAATCAGTTCAATCGTATGCACGGGACCCCTAGGTCCCCGATTAAACCCGGGCCAACAGTGGTTTAGCGACATCGTCGCCAAAAATTATGTATGAAATGAGAAACGCTAAATTTGATTAGCCATTTAATTAACAATAAAGCAGCCCAGTATACACGCAAGAACGCTTCAAACCGAATAGAATTGATCAATCTGCGAACATTCCGCAGGCGGCGCTTACGCAATAGATGAGATGAGATATAAATTTACCCGTGCCCTTAGATCCTCGCCGTACCCTGATCTAACCCTTATGCAGATCGTTCCCGAGGGAGTACTAAAGGCGCGGATCCGACGTTATTTTTTGAGTTAACGGAAATCTCTCTCTTCTTTTTTTTTTCTTAAACTCTCTCTAATTTTCTGTCTTGAATGATTCTTACTACTAAGACCTTTGCTGCCTTCCTTCTGGTGGCCGGCGTGTCTGCGCGTTCCATCGCGTACGACACAAAGACTGGCGACTTCAGCAAGTACGGTGGCCTCTACCAGGGTTCGTACAGCCAGAAGAATGGCGTTCTTTACGTCACCAACTCGATTGGCCGCCCTCCCGTGACTGAATCGGATCTGCTCGCTGTTGACCCTGACACGCTTGAGGTTATCGTTGACCGCGTGCCTGATTGGACGAGCTCGAACATTACAAACACCACGAGCCGTTTCGCTGTTTACAGTGTTGCTGTTGACGACAACAACGACCGTGTGTGGGTGGGCAACACTCGCCAGGGCACCGTCGCCTACTACAGTCAAGGCAGCCTTGATCTCGGCAACCAATGGCCCGCCGACACTTTGCAAAAAGTGCGTCAAGTTTACTATGACTCGGAAGCCGATCTTCTTTACGCTGGTGATGTCGGCAGTGATGTCGTGGGTGTCTTCTCTGCCGATGACAAGGCCGCCCCTACGAAGATTTTGAACCTTACCGAGCTTACGGGCAACACGGTTAAAGGTATTATGAGCTTCGATGCTGATTTGAAGACTAACACACTGTACACCGTCAGCCTTTTCACGGATGTTGCCATTGGCATTGACATCGGTGCCGGCACAGCGAAGTCGTGGCCCCTGGGTGACAATGCTCAACGGCCCAGCAGCGTTGCTTGGGACTCTAAACGGTCGGTGCTGTACATCGCGAACCAGGGATCCAACAACACGTTGGTTTTGGACCCCAGCAGTGGCAAAATTATTCAGGACATCGCCGTTCCTGGTGGTCCCCTCAGCGCTCTTTACGACCCGCTGTACGATGTCGTTTACGTTGCAAGCCGCACGGGTGGCGCTGTCTCGGTCATTGATGCTGCCGACTACAGCATCATTGAGAGCTTGCCCGTTGCTGTGCCGAACCACATCTCGCTGGGCCAGGATGGTGAGATCTTTGTCGTTGACAAGAGTAAGGACAGCCTTCTGTACAAGTTCACTCCGCGCAACGAGACGAACACGACGTCTAGTGCAGCCCCGTCGAGCTCGGCCCAGCCCACGTCGTCGCCGGCTACGGTAATTGAGCCCTCGAGCTCGGCTGTTGAGCCCTCGAGCTCGGCCGTGGCTGAGGTCTCTAATGGTGCGAAGCCCTCCAATGCCACGGAACTCAGCGGCAGTGCGAAACCGACTGCTGAGTCGAGCGCTGAGCCTAGCGCGAAGCCCAGCGAGAAGCCCAGTGGCCCTGCCGTCACGAACGGTGCTGCTTACTTCGGTGCTTCTGCCGCTGCCGGCGCGATTGCCGTGGCTGCCCTTCTTATCTAGTTACGATTTATGACCTATGTAATCTATATGTTTCTCTTTTAATGCATAATGCAAATCAAACACACACCAGCATGGATCTTGATAACCTCAATTATCCGGGCGTGGTCCCACACGTCGGTGTAGCAGTAGGTCGATGGTCATAGCACGTACCGGCAATCAGCCAATAAGAGTCGAATAAGGAGCTACGGCTGGGCCCCGTTCTAATGTGTGTTGGTAGGCCGCATTATAAACGGTTAAAATTATATCCTACATAGCTAACTACTTAAGGTGGTTAGAAGTCACCTGACATTAAACTCCAATACCACACAGTGGAAACAAAGCAGGTTGAATATCTATCTATGTTTCAATTGCACCCCCACATGCCTCAAAATGCACCCTACCATACATTGCTCTAACTTTTGTTACATTTATGCTATATTCCAGCGTTGACATGTGAGTGCATATTGTCAAGTTGGTCAGGTGACGGCGACCTGAGAGCTGGCACCTGATTCTAGGTCCTGTGTTCGAATCAGGGAGAGCGATTACATCTTCGAAATTTAGGAATAAACTAAGATATGTAAACGTCTAACTACTACTATATGAGGACACACTTCATAAGATGGGCGCTCCAACGTATATACTGTACCCTGAAGTCAGTGTGCACGTGATGGCCTTTCACTTGATCGCAGACAAGCTGTACCTCGGCTCGATCCAGGCCTTACGGGCCGACCGCACGCTCGGTGAAGAGGCCGGTGTGACCCACGTGTTGTCTGTTTATAAAGGCAACATGGTTGGCGATCCCGACCTTCGTCGGCAGATGCCGCTGCTTGCCAAAGTTAACCATCATTTACAAGTTCCCATTGAAGATGTTGACGAATCCAACTTGTTGGAATGGTTTGCCCAAACAAACCAGTTCATTGCTGACGGCATTGCCCAAGGCGGTGTGCTTGTTCATTGCATTGCCGGAGTTTCCAGGTCAACTACTGTCGTGGCAGCCTACTTAATGAGCACTAAATGGTGGACTCCTCAGCAAGCACTCGACCATATTCGTAGTAAACGGTCTGTGGCTGATCCCAATCCCGGTTTTAAACAGCAATTGGATGTTTATTTCCGGTGTAATTACACAATCTCGCAGGATGCGAAACCCTACCGTGAATGGCTGCTGAAAAACTCGGAGGAAAGAGTTTATACCCAGGCAGACGCTCCCGCACCTCCCATAGTATGGCGGCATATCCTTGCTGAGCTATTGAAACGTAAATTGATTAGCTTGGATCCGGCTAGAGTGGCCAGTGTCACTATAGATGGGGTGAAGTATGGTGCGATGTCACCCGTGGCACTGGCCCAGCTCGAGGGCGCTCACCAAGTTACTGTAGAAGGGGGTTATGTAGATGCTGAGGCCGTGCGGAACGTTCTGAGGGCGGTTGTGCAGCGGACAACCACACTGCGGTGCAAAGCGTGCGCCACGGTGTTGGCATCGTCCGCCGCAATGATCCCCCATCAGCCAGGAGGACGGGGAACGTGCCAGCATTATTTTGTAGAGCCCGTGGAGTGGATGCGGCCCGAGCTCGAATTGGGAAATGAAGAGGGCCGGTTATCGTGCCCGCGGTGCGGGGGAAAAGTCGGAAGTTACAGCTGGCATGGCACGTCATGCTCATGTGCGACGTGGGTTACTCCTGCATTTAAGCTGGCTACGGCGAAGGTCGACAAGATGACGTCCACTGCGCGGTTGTAGACATACGAGGGTAATGGCACGCCAATGACACGGGTAATGCCGTAGAGCGCTATGCCGTGACATATTTAATGGAAAAACAAGTCACCTTGCGAAACCATGAGGTGGGTGGCAGGAGGGTGACAAGACTCGACTCAGCAAGGCTTCTGTGCATGCATTCTGTGCATAGGTGGTGCCTTGGAGCGTAATTCCGTGGAGCTGTGGCACTCATAGTGCCGTATACGTTAAGCATGTACCTGATGGCACCGGAATATCACTTACTTACGTATATAGTTCAATAGGTGAACGCTTTGCAAATCAAAGTCACTTAGTAGCCAACTATATACAACGCTAACGATGACCAGTGACAACTACGATGGCATTGTTTTTGTAGTTGTTGAATCTTACTCACGTATAAGTGATAAGCACAATAACAGTTGGATCAATGCATCGAAATCATGCGATATGTGATCGCGGTCAGAGGTAATGCCACATCCGCAGCTGGCTAGACTACATAGCGTATATAGTATGAGTTCATCAGGTTTATAAGTGAGGTTATGAGTATATAAATGAGTGTTACGAGAGTGAGGTGCCTTCAAACGTGCCTGTGTGCCTATTGTAGTGGGTGAGGTGTAGAGAGTGAGGTGGTGACAAGCCCAGGGCGAAGGGTAGATCGGCATGCTCCTGTTCGTGTGGATCGCGCTTATTACCACCGTTCTTGGCTTAAACGGCCGTGGCGCCCTCGACGCGCGGCTCTCGCCTGACGGAGTGGTATATGCCGACGACCGCTTGCTCCAGCAAACGTTCACAGGCCCCCGCGACTTCACTACATTGCTGTTGTTGACCGGAGAAAGCGGCCAAGTCAACTGCGAGTTCTGCGATGTTTTGGGCCCTAATTTTAGAGAATTAGCCGAAAGCTACCAAAAACAAATCGGCGATGCCCCCCGCGAACTGTATTTCGTGCTGGCGGACTTCCAAAACTGCATGGGCTCGTTCAGGAAACTCGGGTTAAACCAGATCCCCAACGTTGTAGTTTATGGTCCCACCCATTCACGTGCCGATGCTGCTCAAGGATTAGAGGGTAAACGTCACTTTGTTTCGTTCAAAACGAGCACGGATCAGCTGGAACGGCTGTCGGCGGTGCTCAAGGAATTAGGGTTTCCCATTGTGGTAAGCCGGCCCCTAAACTGGGCCAAATTGGGTAAGCTCGTGGCAATTGTCTTGGGTGGTTTAATTGCGGGCTATGTTTTGCGCGCCCAGGTCGTACGTGTATGGCAGGCCAAACAATTATGGCTGGCATTGGCACTGATGTGTGTTGTTATGGGCATTTCCGGTCATATGTTCAACGTGACGCGCGGCACGCCGTTCATGGGCGCTGACCACGGCGGTGTGGCACTGGTGGAGCGTAGTTTCAATTCCCAATTCGCCGTGGAGACTCAGATCGTGGCCACGCTTTACGCTCTACTAGCATTCACGACGATTGGGCTGATCAAGTTTGTGCCGAAAATGGATACTTTCGTCCAAACGGGGGCGGCTATCTTCGGTGCGGTGGTAATCTTGCTGGTGTATAGTGTGTTCCTGCAACTGTTTAGTACCAAGATGGGAGGGTTCCAGTATACTTTGCTGCCAATTGCGCTGTTCTAACATATAAACTATCGTACTAAGTAATGGCATAACCAGCACCGCTGTATCATAAAAATAGAACCAAGCTATCAGCGACGAGCACTAGAGATAAGCCATTAAACAAGCTATTAAATAAGCCATTGAAAACAAGCCATTAAGAACAAGCTATCATGAACAGACGCACATATTTAAAAAACTATCAATAATGAATATACCCACCCCACAACAGAGTCTTATCGAGGCTGGTGAGCTCATTGTGCATCATAGCGCATGAGGCTGAGCCTCGCATTACACACTGTATCATCTACTTCCGTTCAAGAACACGCACCGTGCCATCCGAACTCGCAATGATCGCCTCGGCAGCATAGTCAAACAGTCCCGTTTCCACCACACCTACCAACAGCTTGATCGCCCTGTCGAGTTCGCGCACTCTGGCGATGGCAATGGGACCGAAATCAGCATCAATAATGAAATTGCCATTATCAGTAATCACCGGCCCGGCTTTTACTTTGCCACCCATCCTCAGCGTTGTTGTTTGAGCGCCCAATCGCTGCAGGTCAGCACTGACCTTCCTATAGGCTGGCGGCACAACTTCTACGGGAACACCCTGGTGCCAACGTTCGCCCAAAAGCTGGCTAACTTTCGAATCATCCGCAACAACAATGAACTTTTTAGCTGCAGTGCCTACCAATTTCTCTTGGAACAAACAGGCCCCCCCGCCTTTAATACAATTTAATTGCGCGTCGATCTCGTCAGCTCCATCAAACACAATGTCTAATCCAGAACCGGAAAACTCATCGATTTCACGCACGGTTAAGCCAGCGTCCTGGATTAAACCACGGGATTGAAACCCGGTGGGAACAAACACCATATTTTTCACATCGAGTTTATCATCATCAACAAGTTGTTTGATCCGCTCAACACAATAAACAACCGTTGATCCGGATCCAATACCAACTGCGGAAAAACCTGCTTTTAGATGCCGATTAATTGCTTCGTGGCCCGCAGCCCGTTTAGCAGCCGTGACGGCTGTTACAGCACTCATGATGATGTCAGCCCTGTCCACGAAACCCCACATACTTAGATAACGAATCAGCATGCAGCAATGCATCAGCGTAGCTAAATTTCAAATACTCGTATGCAACATAAACTTTCGTTCATGAGCTACATATACTTTTAATGAGTTACGTACACGTTCATGACCGACACAACTGTGGAGGATACGTAGGCTGATATGCACGCTAATCCATGTGCGCACTGCTTGCAATGCCCAACAACGGTAGACCGTAGACCTACGAACTAGGAAATATACAACATTCAAGCTACATACACCATTTAGAAGGTAGCATACATCATAGCAACACAGGAGGCACTACATAGGCAACAGAGCATGCGATACATAGGCAATAGAACATGCGATATATAGGCAACATGGGATGCGATACATAGGCAATAGAGCATGAGATATATAGGCAACACGGGATGCGATACATAGGCAACATAGGTGTTGGAGTTCAATGTTATCGGACTCCCAACCACCTTCATATATTTTTAACCGTTTTAATGTGACCTACCAGCACCCATTAGGACGGGGCCCGGCCATGGCTCCTTCGACTCTCATTGACTGCGGTACGTGATATGGTTACGACTCTGCTGCTACACCGACAACAAGCCGTACATAGGCAAGATAGTAGGCAATGCACTATGTAGACAACACAGCGAGGCATAGTTAGGTAAACAATGCTACCTCGTTGCCCGCTACCTCTCAGCTCGGCAGATATATAAGGCGAGCCCCTGAGGTCGGCCAGGCAAGGCTGAGAGCTCTACATAACCAATAGGATGATATATTAGTTGAACTTCGAATATTGCTACCTACTACATACACTATATGGTCTCCGGGCAGCTGGATGTGATGTGTTTACCGTACGCCATGCTGAGTGCTATGGCTGAGTGCCCACAGCTATGAATGGGGTGTGGGTGCGGGCGAAAAATTTCATGTTGAGACCGAGTGCACGTATTGTTCGGCACGCTAGGAATATATACACTTCAGCCGATTTAAATCACCAATTGAGTCACAGTGCAACTGCTGATGTGGTTGTAATTGGCGGAGGCCACGCCGGCACCGAGGCAGCCGCAGCCGCCGCTCGTTTGGGGTGTAAAACTACACTTGTTACTCCCAAACTGGCAAATCTCGGGGTGTGTTCTTGTAACCCGAGTTTTGGTGGTATAGGTAAAGGCACTTTAATTAGAGAAGTAGATGCTCTTGATGGCGTGGCTGCCCGCATTGTTGATCGGGCCGGGATCTGCTTTCAAACGTTGAACCGCAGCAAAGGTCCGGCAGTTTGGGGACCGAGAGCTCAAATTGATCGGGAAATTTACCAGCGTGAAATGCAAAATGAACTGCAAAATTACGAAAATCTAAATATTTTGGAGGACGCGGTTGACGACGTCGTTCTTGATAAGCTTAGAGGTGTAGTGGGCGTCGTATTGAAGTCCGGTAGGCTAATGCGTACAAGCCATGTGGTGGTGACCACGGGTACGTTCCTCGGTGCTGAATTGCATTTCGGGCTCGAAGTACGTCCTGGTGGCCGGATTGGCGAGCAAGCGACGTACGGGCTATCAAAGACTTTTAAAAACGACTTACAGTTAGAAATGGGCCGTTTGAAGACCGGCACGCCACCCCGTATCGACGGCCGTACCATTGACTATACGGGGATGGCCCGTCAGAACCCGGAAATGCCGCCTATACCCATGTCATTTGTTACCAAACAAGTTTCGCTTATTGACACGCAGCTGCCTAACTACATGACGCACACCACGAAGGCTACGCACGATTTACTCAGGCAATACCTGCATCTCAATGTACATATCAAGGAATCGGTGAATGGACCGAGGTACTGTCCCAGCATCGAGAGCAAAATTATCAAGTTTAGCCATCGGGATCGCCACCAAATCTGGTTAGAACCAGAGGGGCTCAGCACCCATGTTGTGTACCCGAACGGCATCAGCTGCTCGATGCCTGCAGACGTACAGGCGCGGGCACTGCAAACCATCCCGGGACTTGAACATGCCACAATGCTACAACCGGGATATGGCGTCGAGTACGACTTTGTAAACCCGCAGCAGCTACTTCACACTTTGCAATTGAAGAAAGTTAAGGGACTTTACTTGGCCGGACAGATTAACGGCACCACGGGGTACGAAGAAGCCGCGGCCCAGGGCATTGTTGCCGGCATCAATGCTGGTTTGGCAGCCAAGCAAAGAGATCCGTTTATTTTCACGCGTAATATGGGCTATATTGGCGTGCTCATTGACGACCTGATCTTACATGGCGTTGAGGAACCTTATAGGATGTTCACTTCCAGGTCTGAGTTCCGGTTCACTGTAAGAGCAGACAATGCCGATTTTCGGCTTACCAGAAGAGGTTATGAGCTCGGGGTGGTAAGTAAATCTCGGGCTGAACGTACAGCAAGTTTAGAGCGCGACTGTTTACGTGCCACAGAACTGTTGCAGCGCGTTGCCCATACACCACGGGCATGGGCGCAGCTGCTTAACATTGAGGGAAGGTGGAACAGCGTTAGTGAGAAACGCACAGCATTGGCAATGCTGCAGAACCACGATGCCGACGTTGCCGAGTTTACCACGGCCGTTCCTGAGCTGGCGTATTACGATCCTCGCGTGCTTATGCAGATCGATCTCGATGCGAAGTATGCGCCGTACATCCGAAGGGAAGCCGCAATGGTACGGGCGTTTGCTGCTGATGAAGAGTTGGAGATCCCGGACAACATAGACTATTTGGCAATGGAGTCGTTGTCGAATGAGGCAAAACTCGCGCTCAACAAGGTGCGTCCACAAACGTTGGGGCAGGCCGCCCGCATTCGTGGTGTTACGAAGGCTGCATGTGTTTACTTGCTGGAGTACGTGCGGAAAAAACGTCATTTTAACCGCCGTTCGGCACAATTATAGACTGTATAAACTATTTATTTTAAGCATAACACATATTACACCTCGCGAAGCTATACTGTCAGTTGGTAGCGAGGGTTAAGGACATAAATATAAGATAGAACGGGTCTCAAAGGAATCACGCATATAGTGTTTGATGAAGTTGATGAACAATTGCTTGACGGCGACCTTTTATACTTAACTGATCTTGTTCACCAAAGAGTTCATTCCCATCGGCATTTCCGTACGTGCTTTCCGCTTCTGTATGTACTGTACGATATGGACCCACGTCCAGCTCATAAAATTGCCAATTGAGGCCGGTTCTAAAGTAAGTACACGCTTGCCATGTGCTTTTAGCTGAATATTAACGCATGTGATACATTGAGGACAGTGTAAACGTGACTACTAAACTAACTATAAATAGATGGGCTGGGTCACCTGACATGGAGTAACATATATGAACCCTAGGCTGCCATAAATTCCACCACTTTTCCCACTACAACACGTTTCAATTTATGATGAAAGCTAGAGTTACCACAGATTCGCAGGTTGCTGCAAAGCGTAAGCGTACCACCGAAGATGAATTGCAAGATGAAGATGAATTGCAAGATGAACAAGTATTGGGCGGTTCTACTCGTCCCAATACTGTTTCAATGTTAGGGGAGCCATATTTGGTGGAAACGCCCCAAAGCAACAACGGCGTCCACAACTTAGGCCAACAGTCAGCTGAGATGTTAAATGACACATTTGAGGAGGATTTATCCACTTCAGATGACTCTGACAAGGAAGACATTCCTGACTGCTCGCCCTCGGCACGCGACCACAAATTCACGATGGCAGCAATTGTACACACGCCACTTCTGCATCAACCTGAGTCCCCGCAAGTGGTCAATGGAGACAGTTTGGCACTATCTGCTGAACAAAGTGTTCCACCGACCGATGCCCCGGGTAAAGGGGCTACTCCGGCCTTAATGCCTCTGCAGGAGTATGCCCAGGACACTCAATTGCCAGCAAGCAATGGTGTGGATGCAGCTAAGAGCATTGAAACATTGGTGTTGGAATGTGTTGAAGCTGAAAACATGCAAGCTTTGGAATGCTGGGGGGCTGACAACATCCAAGCTTTGGAACGTTGGGGGGCTGACAGCATTCAAGCTTTAAAGCGCATTGAAGCTGACAGCATGCAAGCTTTGGAGAGCATGATCGGCCAAGCTGGCTGCGTTCAAGCTAGTCGCGTTCAAGCTCGAATCGAGGAAGCTAAAGCCATACACGATGTAATCGTTCGAGCTAGTACCGTTCAAGTTGAGATCATGCTAGCTGTACTTCGGCAAGCCAAGCCTGCTGTGCGCGATGCTTGAACCGTTTAAGGTCAATATTTCTAGCTATGTATGAGAGCATTTATAAAGACTTAAGGAGACCTCTCGCAGTCCCCAGGATTTGGCGTTCCTTGAAGCGCAATTTAAGGGTATACATATGTACACGAGGAAATCCAGAACCCCTATTGACGAACGTTTCATTTATCCAGTGGCCTCAGGATGTACAAGCGCAGAGGTAATTTGCTGTAGTATACAAAACCACTCTTAATATATAGCGCCTGCCTTGTATGGGGTAAGGGATGGGGTAAGGGATGGGGCAGATATATAGCATGGTGAAAAAATCGTGAGGAGTTATGGCAGATGAGCTTGAAGACGGGCTCGTGTACCCGGCCCCCCAAAGTGACGATAGAGAATCGGAACCTGAAATTGTAAACAATGAGCAGTTAGACTTGCCCGTAGCAAAAATTGACCAACCTGGAGCACTGGGCGACGCAAAGGCTCGCAAAAAGGCCAAGGACAAACTCCGGAAACAGGCCAAAAATGCCGCCGACTTTGCCCAGAAAAAGGAATTGGCTCGTTTGGAGCCCGAACTCATTACCGACTATATTTTAAAGCTGGTGGCTTCTCAAAATACTGAGCTTAGTGGCGTTGAATTGGCCGATAAGTCGGTGCCAGAATCGCAAATCGTTTTCACTGGCGAGTTTAAAGATGAAGCTAAGCTGGAAAATTATGGCAAGTATTTCCAGCAGTTTGAACTAACCCAGAAAAGGGGCAAAGAACTCGTGCTCGTGTTATGCATGAGCGCGATTCGTGTGTGTGACGTCGTGCGGGCATTACGGAAAGTCACGCACGGCGGGGCCCTCAAACTAATAAAGCAAAATAAGTTCGATTACGACAAGCGTTGCCTTAGATCTCCAGCGCACGTTGCCGTCAGCACACCGGGTCGCATTGAAAGACTTGTGCAGTTACGAATTTTCGACTTGAAGCGGGTGCGGCGCGTGGTTGTGGACTCGTCGTTCGTTGACGTGAAACAGCGCACGGTGTTTGAAATTAACGGCGCTCTTGAACTTGTGGCCAGGCTGGCGCATGCCGGTGCCAAGGTATATCTATTCTAGTCGCATACATAACATATCAGTTCGTAAACAACACCGACGTAAACACGCTTATATATATAATACTATAATAGATAATCTATGCCTTCATATCGTTAAGACCAAGATCCTCATTTTGCTCGTGAGTACGGTCGTAGTCCTCAATCGTCATGTTCGGGTCCGGATCAGGCGCATACACGTTCTGGATATAAGAAGCGGCCAGTGGGTCTTCCATTATGATCGTGAACGGCAAAACCTCGCCATCAATAGCGGATTGCAACCTCGCCAAAAACGCAGCCCACCGTCGCTCCTCCTCAGCGCTCAGTTTACCCGGCTCAGTTTCTAACACACGGCGTTCCAACTGCTCGTAAACACTGCCGAGAAGACCCTCAATCGTGGTGAACTTGCCACCTAGTGTCCCGGCAACTAAGTCCAAGTCGAGTTCCGGGAAATGCATCGCACATGTCTCCGATTTCAGGATGTCTCGGGTAAGATCTTCGGGTTCCACAACCTCCAGCTTGATGCGGCGGCCAAGCTTCGGCACACTGCCACCAGTCTTGACCTCATTGCTCTTGTACCCGCATGCCGGGCACACCGAGCTCATAATAATGACATCCTTGAAATGAGGAATGTTAACGATCTTCATGTGGGTCGGTACCTCGGCATGACAGCTCGGGCACGACCCATTGAAAGTCTGAACTTCTTCCCTCATTTCCTCGGGAACACCAGTATCAAACTCGCCACCGTGGTTAAAACTTTCCTCGGCTTTGAGCAACTCGGCCTCGGTTTGGGCTACTTTAGGTGCCATTGACGGGTTGCGGCGATCGTCCTGTACAGTGAGGCCCATCTGACGTGCCTGCGTTGGCGTGCGTTCGAATTCGCGCACTTCAACATCAGCACCACCGACAAACGAGTTCCCACTGGGATCCACCAGTTCGAAATGCAAAGGTAAAGTGTTGCCTACAGCGGCATCATTCAGCACAGTGACAACTTTCTCAATGCGGGCGTACAAGTCGGGATCCACATGTTTACGCACTGGTTGGTCCCGAGCAAGATCGTCACGCATTCCACCGAGCAAACCGTCGACGGTAGTTACACGACCAGGGCCCGAGGGGATTTCCACATCTAAATCGCTAAATTTCGCAACGGCATGCTCGGATTTCACCACTTCACGTCCAAGATCTTCTTTAGTTTTCAACAAAACCGACAAAGCATGACCCTTGGGCTGAACATTGGCAGCACTTTGGATCTCGTTGTTGTGGAACCCGCAGTGGGGACAGTTAAAACTCATAATTACGACCTCTCGGAAGTTCGGGATCGATGTCAGCAGCATTTTCGTCGTTCCTTGTTCGTGGCAATTCATGCACAATGACTCAATCTCCTGTACGGGACGTCCCGCGGCGTCCTCAGCACCGGTCGTGTGAAGGTCAGCACTGTTCACGTACTGCACACCGGCATCCAGGTTTTGCACCTGCTCGCCAACCGTAGGGAACATCTCGTCATCCAATTTGGCTTTCTTCGGTTCGGGTGTATTGCTGCTCATGTGTATTGTGTGTTAAGGCAGGTATTTTTTTTTTTTTATTTAAAGTGGTTATTTTGAAATATGCACGTGAACCCTGAACCCTACCGCCACCAGGTCGAAGCATCGAGAAGCCCATCGAACGCGAGCGTGGTGTTGTGGGGTCGAGGTTTCAAAATCGAGCTGGCCGTCATTGTCGGGAACCGGCGGCTGTGGCGGCGTCCGCTCGCTCATTAAGCATGTATGGCTCCATGTATGGTGTACGGTTCGGGTAACACCAGCTTTTATTACAGGATATATGATTAAATCAAGAAATAAATAACACAATAGAGCGCTCATGCTTTTAGTAAGGGTAGATATATCTTGAGCGTGAGAACAACGGCTACTTCTATGCCACAGCCATGGTTGTGCCACTGTCAGCTCTGTGGGGTGCTTGTGGGCGATGCATTCGCGGTGCGCGCTGAATGCCAGCAACCCGTTTGAACAGATGTATGAGATATATATATATATATATATTTGATAATAAAGTCGACGATTGGGCGAAGACTGCATCGATGCACTTAGCGGCGAGGACCCATTGATAGGCGTCACCACCACATGCGAAGGTGAGTACATCGCAGATGCATACGTCGAATGCTACGTTGTGGCAAACATCGGTGTTTGTTGAACATCGACTGCTTATGGAGCCGGCGTGAAGTGGTGCTGCTGCCGTGGTGGCCGTTGTGCCCTCGGCAGTGGCTCCGTGCGAACGAAACGAGGCCCAATCCGGTATGAGAACACAGCATTCATTAGCACAAACACACCTAGAAACATAATGATGTCAAGCAAAATCGACCTAATGCTAATTGGTTTGGAGAATGCCGCGATTATCATGTCAACCTTCTGCGTTTTGACTTTATCAAGCTTAGCGGGGTCGTGTTTCATACAGCGCTCCCATTGCT
>JAJMBI010000153.1:0-21272 GCA_030572815.1 Starmerella asiatica | reverse complement strand
CAAGTACTGCAAGTTTCCGCTTTTGGACAGACCTGAGGGTAAGGGGTACAACAGCACTGTAGTCAAGTGCGCTGCCATTGAGCACCGAGCACTAATCTCCGCGGTATTAGCGGTGCCTTAATATACTGATGTTGATGTTGATGTTGCAACTGAAAAAAAGAAGTGCTTGATATCGCTGTGAAGACCGCTATAGCCTCACATGTCCATTGTTCCCAAAAGGGAACGAGGGGAGGAAGGTGTCGGACGAGTCAGGGTAAGGACGAGCATGTGACATGGCGGCATCACACGCCGTAAACGGAGGGCTTCCTGGTAAAGTTTTAAAGGCTATGAGCCCAAATCCGAGCCAATTGCATATTATTCTTCATCAGCAGGTTCATAGTTGGCCAATCTACTGCCATGAATATCCCAAAACGGCTATGTATATCTTAAAATGGCTATTGTCCGTGGACTCCCTCGCGTAACCTATCACCGTGTTTAGTCAGCATGTGCACCTAGTCAACGTAAGCACCGCGCTTGGGCCCGGAAGTTCGTGAGAATCAAGTATTTCGGCATTTGTGAGTTTTCGAAGCACTTTCGACGTTGGTTAGGTATCTTGCGAGAATGTATGAGTTTAAAGAGTGATCATGCGATCTCTTCTACCGAATTTGTGTAGCCTTAATGCCTTCAATATACAATCACTATGAGTTGGCTTAGGAACCACCTAAGTCGTAAGCATCCGAAAAATGCTAGGTAAATAGATAAAGTATGATTCGTCAGTGCCCCATTAACGCGCATAGGTACTAAGACTTAGTATGAGGGCCCATTTTATGCACACATCCAATGGTTCATGCTGCGCAACGGTACCCGTCTCTGGCCGAGTCGCACTGCATTGCATACGGCACGTCGTTACTGGGCAATTCATACACGAACGTTTGCTGCTATATGTACGATGAATATTTGGAGCCTCGTGACGGTCATGCATGTTTATTGCCACGACCTGAAATCCAACGTGGTTATTAGCGGTGTTTGCTGAGCTCTATGAAGTGTTATTATTGCCCAACTCGTCATTATTATTGCCGTGCCGTGGAAAACTAAAGCTTAACACTGTTCACTATTTTTCAGCTCTAAATGATGAGCAAGGGGATCACTGGGAGGGAACATGCACCCCGCTAGCACTTTAATCGATTGAATAAACAGTATGTACTCTTAATGGATACAAGTTATGCAAAGATTTCAAATTCCAGCTTCGCTATGGTTTTAGTGCGCCCTTTAGTGACGCCCTGAGGCAGGCATATGTGAGGGGCTTTTATATCGCCAGCTAGCAGAACAATCAACTAAATCAACAGTATATATGCAGAAAAACTAAATTTCTAGCTTTAATAGGGTTTCAGTGCCCTTTAGCGAGGCAGCCGTAGATGGGTCTAAAGACAGGAAAGTAGGAAGGGACATTCAGCCCGCTAACAGTTCAAATGAACAGATTATATTCTTAATGGATATAAATTATGTGTAAATGTTAAATTTCTAGCTTGGTTGTGTATTTGCGGGGCCGTTTAGTGAGTCAGTCGGGCTGCGTTAGGTGGGGAGGGACATGCGTCCCGCTAGCTGTTCAATCGGCTAACTAACAAAATATGCCTAAGTACTAAATTTTGCGCCCATTCCCAGCTTCTTGATGGTTTTAAAGGCCGGTCAGTTGTCAGGGGCATATGCATCCAGCCCGCTAAAGACGTCTTGCTTGCGGTGTTCGCCGGTAACGGGGAGGCCATTTCTTAACCGGTTTTCCATGTTTCTCTCCCCTAATTATATATTTCCTTTATTGCGTATACTTCCTACATATAAATTCATCCTGGCCAGCCCTCACAGAGTCCCATTTAGGCCCAGCCCTGTTGGGTGCGCCGGATACGCCCGGGCTCTAACGGCTTCCACGTGCGGCACGCAGCAAGTCACTTTTATACAATTTTAGAACAAAAATGTTAACGCACCTCGATACTAAAGCTCTAGCGGAGTCGTTTTTAGAAAAATACGATACTTTCCTTTTTGACTGCGACGGCGTGTTATGGCGCGGGTCGGAACTGTTGCCGCACACCCCTGAAGTTCTTGAGCTGCTCCGGGCGCGCAACAAGCGGTTGGTGTTTGTTACAAACAATAGCACGAAGAGCCGCAAGCAGTATGTTGAGAAGTTCAAACAACTCGGTATTTCAGTTACAGTTGACGAGATTTTTGGCTCATCGTACTCGTGTGCAGTTTACCTCGACAAGACGTGTGATTTCAACAAGCAAAGCCAGAAAGTGCTGGTGATCGGCGAACAAGGGCTGGAGCTCGAGCTGCACGAAGCAGGGTTCCAAACTGTTGTGGGTGCCGACCGCAGTTACTTTAGAGAGTTCCAAACCGAGGATGAGTCTAAGCTGGCCGTGCGGGACCCCTCAATCGGCGCTGTCGTTTGTGGGTTAGACACCCACATCAACTATCTCAAGCTCGCGATGGCTCAGGCGAATTTACGCGACCCGAAGGTGCCGTTCTTGGCCACGAACATCGATTCGACGTTCCCGGCGAATGGACATGTTCTGCCCGGTGCGGGAACTGTGATTAAGGCGGTTTCTTATTGCTCTGGACGTGAGCCGGATGCTGTACTGGGCAAACCGTCCAAGGCAATGATGGACTGCATTGAAGCTCGGTATGAACTCGATCCCAAACGTACAATTATGGTTGGTGACCGGTTAAATACAGATATGGTGTTCGGTGCCAACAGCGGGATCGACACTTTGTTTGTATTAACGGGCATTGATACCCTCGATGGTGTTAAAAATAGCGGTGTCACGCCGACGTATTATGCCGACAAGCTCGGCGTGCTTTACGAACTGCTTCACTAGATTTCATATATATAAATAGCTCAATAATATTCGGCGGCGAAATTATCCACTTGCAGGGATTATGAGCCGTGCATGTGCGTTGCCCATGTTCTTCATGTACGTGTCCCAATGCGTTGAAACGGTTGGACCCAGGCTTTGAGTGAGCTATATACGTGTTTAGTTTACCCTTTCAATTGCCAATGCTGCTTGTGTTGGCGTACATTCTGTCGTTCGCTTTGCCAAAACTGGTTGGGTTCCGCCAGTGGGGCGCTCCTTGGGGGCTGGCGCGGCTATGCCACTGGAACTACGTAGCGAACTTGAACAGCAAGACGTTTTTAAATGATCCTATGAACAGTTATTACTACTACGTGACGCCAGGGCGGAGCACAGTGTACGTGCTCGACACGGGAATCGATACAAGTCACGTTGAGTTCGGCGGCCGGGCAGAGTGGGGGGCCAATTTCGTTACCAACACTAATGTGGATGACAACGGTCATGGCACGCACCTAGCAGGCATTATGGCCGGCATATCTGTAGGAGTTGCTCGCGAGGCCGATTTGGTAGCGGTCAAAATCCTGGATTCAAATCGCGAGGGGTCCCTGGAGAACTTTGTGAAAGCCATAGATTGGGTCATTGCCGATAGCAAGAAGCGTAGGGGTCATTTTATTATCAACTACTCTGCCGTGGGCGACATTTCAGATACGCGCGCTGCTGCCATTAAAAAGGCGCTTGATGCGGGGATCGTTGTGGTGAACGCTGCTGGCAATGGCAAGGCTGACGCATGCTTAAGCGGTCCGGCTAACATGAGTCCCGGGTTAACGGGATTCATTGTGGTGGCGGCCCTCAACTTCACGAGCGTTCCGGCAACCTTCACGAACTACGGCAAGTGCATTGATGTGTGGGCGCCTGGCGTCAACATCAAATCAAGTTTACCGGGGACATCCAATTACGGGTATATGGACGGCACGTCAAATGCCGCGGCATTCGTGTCTGGTTTGGCAGCGTATTTATGGGCCCAGGACCCGTCAATGAGCATGGACGATTTACACGCTAAACTCACCACCGCAAATAGGAATGCCGTCATTAACAACATGCCCAACACTACGGGCTCAATTATTTTCAACGGATACTTTGAATAACTATATACCAGCTACATAGCTTTGTTTACAAGCGCGCGTGGAACTTTCTTGCCACTTCTACCCTGACCCATAAATTAATAATTTTTTTTGGACTATATAAACCCTTACCTCATAAAAACTTTCTCTCTAACAAGAGCAGTCTCTTGAGGGGTCTCAAGAAGGCTAGTCTTGAGTTTGTTTGGTTATGGGGATTTCGAGTGATGATAATACCATTCCTCTTCATTTTTTTGAATCTTATCCGACTATGGTGACAGTAAAGGCAGCTCTGCCGTCCTTCGGGGCGGTGCTGATACATAGAGCCTACTTGCCAGTACTATAAGTGTCTGATCGAATTTCCCATAACCAAAAAAACATCAAGACCAGCTTGTATCTGTTTCTGAGTGTTGCGATGATGAAAAAATTCTAAACATTCGCAGTTTCCACGGTAGCACATGCTTGAACCCATTCTAGTGTGTCGGTGACCGCCATCATCTTCCTTAGATGTCTGATGCACGCTCAGCAGGTACGGCTGCCTTGTTTAGTACTTATTTATTTAAATTAAATACTTAATGTGCGAGTTTCGGCGGTTATATAAATGGTTCCACCGTTAGGGTTATGCTCCAATGCTCCGTCTCCGTTCGTTGGCGCCCCTCCGGCGCTATTCGAAGCTGAATCGCCCCGGACCTATTCCATTACCGAAAAAGGACCAGGAGGAATTCGAGAGATTGCAGAAACTGGCAGCACAGGAGGCCGAAAAGCGGTTGGTGCACCCCGCCGCCGCTGAGCGCTATGAGGAGTTCGAGGGCGATGTAAATCCGGTCACAGGAGAGATAGGGGGTCCTAAACAGGATCCCTTACGCCACGGCGATTACTCCTTCAATGGCCGCGTCACCGATTTCTAATGAGAGTAAACATAGCTGCCATACACAGTACCGGGCATTAAATAAATCTAAACTACATAACTGCGAGAGCTTATAAAACACATCTGTTTACCCCTAATGCTCCTCCACGAGCTTCGTTAGTTTTTGGAGATGCTGTGCCTGGTTGTAAAGCTGCCGAAAAATCCCTCTCAATTCGGTTTCGGAAGGAGGTGGTAGCTGCGAGTCGCAGATTTCTGATTGGCGCACGTACTGCTGAGCATTATCAATTTGATCGCTGACTTTGTCAACGTTTTTCTTGAAAGATGTCCGCAGCTCCTTGATCCACTGCTCCTCGGCCAGCCCCGGAGCCGGGTCAGCGGGTGAATGCACTAAAGCAGCCCGGTTTACCGCCTGATGCACTTTTGCCAGTCGCTGTGCCAGTGTGTGCTGTTTCTCAAGCACCGAAGCCAACCGCTGTTTCGCCTGCTCCCGCTGCTCCCGCACCGCTGGCAATGTTCCCCGTGTGTTGCGTGCACGGGCGAGCAGCGTCTGCAACTGCTGGCGCTGGGCGTGCCGTGCGTGCCGTTCTTCTACCACTAATTCTAGCAAAGACTGTGCACGCTGCTGCACTTCCATAACCAGCTTGGTGTAATCCTGTAAAGCACCCGCCGTGGCCCGCAATGGGGATGCTGGCAGTGGCAGCGGACTTACAGCCGCGCGCTGGGCCGCTGAATGAATCCGCGGAAACCGGTCCGCATTGAATTGAGCAAGGCTGAGCTGCTGAAGAGCATTTAAAGGCACACCAGAATCCTTGGGTGTGAGCGGCCATTCTCTACGTTTACCATTGACCACTGCAACCAAAGCGTTTTGTTCAACAACAATAGTGACGGTGCCCGGCACAAGTTCGGCCACTGCACGCTTGCCGTCATACTTGATAACGTGCGTATTCAGTGAGGTGTGCACGACAATGTAAGGCGCGTGCACAAGCGCTATGCTTCGCCGTTGTTCCGGTACGGCAAACTTGACGGCAGTAAGTAGTGAGGCCGTGTCGGTTGTTGGCACCGCCCACAGCGTGACGTAGTGCGTGCTCGTCATCACTGCAACGTCCACTCCCAAATGAAAAGAGTTTACTGCTAAATCCAGCGTGTCCTCCGCGTAGAATTGTTCCGGATACGGCCTGAATTTCAGCGTTTCGAACCGCACTTCTGCAAATTCAGTTCGCCGGTAAACAGCGACCTTGGCGTGGCTGACATCGCTCCACACCTCGAAAGCAAATTTATAATGGTTGAACCACGCCACATATTCCAGCGCGCGTTGCTGCTTGGGCACCAATTCAATCTCGGTGGGTCCAAACGGCACGCACCGCAGCAGGTCGCCGTCGGTGCTGGCAACGTAGCAAATAAGCGATGCGAGCGGTGACACCTTGTCGTTCGCACCAAACGCAAAACCGGCAGCCGATACGGGGATTCCGTCGGCATCTACCAGCGCGAAACGTTGCGGCTTCTTGGCAGGAGAACCGGGCAAAGCCTCGATAATCAGCAGCTCGGTGGTGGTCAACACAATAAGAGCAGCATCATGGTGCGCCAGCGGGTGCCATTTAATCGCCACGACGTCGCTGTTTGTGGTTACCGCATTGTTAAACAGCCGCGGTTTAATGGCGCCCTGGCGGGGCACCCACACCGTAATGGTGCGTGTACTGGCCACAGCCACCAGCGTTTTGGATTTATTTACTGTCGAGTGCGCCGTAGTCCATTTAGACACGCCTAACTCGCGCTGCACCAGTGCAGGTTCGATGTCGTACGCGCTCATAGTAAGCCCTTACCCAATGCTCCTTCGAGCCTTCAATGTAAACACACCACAAGATAATGAAGCTAATACATAACGAAGATAACGAAGGAAGTTCAAAGGTAACGAATGAAGTTCATAATCAATGAATGAAGCTAATAGGAACCTTTTTGGTATTGATTTGGGTCGCGACGTGCCTCCAAAACACGGGGAAGCACCATTATAGTTATGGATAGCTGATAGATAACGAAGGAACCTTGTTGAGAGTGGGGCAGCTTATATGATGGGGGTGTGTAGGATATATATGATCATGTATGTCATTGAACGGTTTATGTTTGGGAATTAGTGAATTATCGATTCGAAGCTACTCTCGGGGTCCATACATTACTCTCCAATGGGCCGCGGGGTCCAGTACGATACGGTCACCCAGTTATCACTCCACGGCACTACATCAACAAGAGTTAGCTCGGCCATTTCTTTAGCGGTGGCATACAATGCACGGTCATGCCATGCCAAAGCCGCCCGGGACAAAATTACCGCATTCCACGGCCTGGGAACGCGGGCTAAACTTGCTAAAGTGTCACTGTCCATGTACGGTGCAAGCACCTCGGCCCAAGCACCGAGCAGCGGGAACTCGCGCTTCTCCCGCACGTCAGAGCTGGCTAGCGGCCATGCCCGCAGGTTGAGTGCAGCAACTACGCGCGCTCCGAGCTCCGCACACAGCTCGCGGCTTGTGGCTGCAAATACAGGCATGTACATCGCGATAACTGAGGATGCAGCGGCAGTGTTCGCCGGTATTAGCACGTTCTGGGTAAGTAACACATCAAGCACCGCGCGCGAATCGGTGCGCCAGTGCGCACAAACAGCGTCGCGCACGCTATCGGGCACATCGGCGCGCGGGTCGCTACGTTTTAACCGTCTCCAGTGGCGAAACACTTCCTTCAAATCAGGTAAATCTTGAACCATGCAAGTTTGGCCGTTTGTTTGCAGCTGCCAGTATTTGGTCCACAGCCACGCAACAGCACGGTGCGCCATATCACGCAGTAAATAAATTGACGGCAGATCCTCGTGCGTGGCAGCGTGGCGAAGCTCAACAAATGCCGCGGGCAGGTCCGCCAAGGCTGCGAGCGCGTGCAGCGACACGACGTTTCTACCTTGTTGAGCGCTATCTAAAGTTTCATTTACAAATCTCGTTAGTGCCATTGCGTACGCCAAACGAATGGCGAATAAATCGTTGCTGGGGACGTCGGCATGGATCGCGGCCAGGAGCTGGCAGGTGAGGTGCACGCTCGGCGGGAGCGGGCCGCGAGTCTGGTACGCGCGTGCTTTAGCCAGCCCGCGGCGCTGCTCGGGCGCAGCGCCGTATAACAGGTTGCGCAGCTCCACAACGTCGCCAGGACGCTTGAACACCACAATGCGCATGAAACCTCGCCCCACGGCTCCGTTCGGCTTATTTGCTGTTAGCTGCTTTTGCTTTCGTTCTATTTATATTTTATAACTATTTAACAAAATATCCCTCATAAAGTATATAGTAAGGAACGAACGAGCATATCTGTTGTGTGACCCTCGGTTAAGGGCGACGGTATTTACCGAGTATAGCCTGCAGCAGTTAGGGCACGTGCATACAGGCACCTGCATGAGGGTAGCTAATAGTAAACTCATTCAAATTGAATTTGAAATTTAAGGCCGGGTACCCGGTGCGTTAATTTCAAATACCATTTCCTCATAAAGCACATTTCCTTTTTTTTTTTTTTTTTTGATGAGTTTCGGGGGTCCAGCCCGCCATAAACACTGGGGCATATGAAACTGTAATCTGCCAATTAATTACACCCAACTCAACACGATCGGAACCAGCACATATGTTAATAGAACGTGCTTAACCAACCGCACACGAGCCGGCAATCTATCAGGTTTTGTTTTTTTTTTGGTTGTTCAATACTAAATGCTCGGCTCGCCTCCCCCACCACCTCGCGAACGGTCCCGTTTGGCCCTAGCCCGCGTGGAGCCCATTCCACAGATCCACCCCCCGCGGCGCCCGCTCTTCACCAGCCAGCAGTTTGCGGAGTCGCCGCCAGCTTCCCCCATAATGACGCGTGCAAACAAGAATGCACACCCCAAAGTGATTATTCACAGCTCGTTGGCCCAGAACCTGCGCGAGAACGAGTCGCCGTATCGGCACATGCTCGCGTCGGCGCAGCCCTCGCGCTCGGCGTCGGCGTCGTCGCTGGCGAATTTGGCACATGCCGTTCCGTCGCCGCTTTCGAGCAGTTTAAGTTCCACCAACTCGAACTTCCAGTCCTCGGTAACGAATTTGGTGCACGTGAACTCGGCCCCGGTGCGGCAAACCAGCATGGCGCGGCTGCAAAGCGCGCGGTCCGGCGTGCAAACGCCGAGAGACACCGTGTGGGTTGACAGCAAGGACCATCTTTCGGAAATGGCCCAGAACATTCGCGGGATCAGCAACGCTTTGGCCAACGTTGCGTTGGCAGTGGCCGTGCGCTCGGTTTTAATTGTTACGAAACTGAGCGATGAAGACTTACGGGGGAAAACCAGATCCATGGTGAAATGGCTGCTGGAATGGACCCCGAACTGCCAGAACCTTAGCAGCGGCTCGCCGACCCCCGAAGCGGAGCCCGAACCTGAAAACGGCCCCGAAAACGGGCCTGTGCCGCTTAATTTCGACGCAAGAGAAAGCTTTTTGTACGAGTTTGCCCCACCAGAAGACGATGCTGGGTTGGTGCGTGTTTCATCGCGGGCCAGTGCGAACTCGCGAGTTTATGCATATTCCCGGACGTGTGCGTCGTGTGGTTTAGTGTCTTGCAACCCATCAACGTGCCAGGGGCCCTCTTCAGCTTCGTCAACCAGTACATCGGCAGCGGTGTCCCTTAACGGGTCAGCAGCCGCTTCACGCCGCAGTTCCATCAGCACGCCGCACCCGTTAGAGCTCGAGGCTCCGCCATTATCGAATGCAAAGCTTACCGTGTACGTTGAGAAAGACCTTGTTGACATGAACGAGTTCGAGTCCACGATGTTCGAGAAGTATGGCGACCGATTGCGGCTGTGGGAGCCGAAAACTGTGGCCAAGCAGGCCGAGGAAATCGATTTGGTGATAACGCTGGGCGGTGACGGCACCGTGCTGTTTGCTTCGTGGCTGTTTCAAAAGATGGTGCCACCGACGGTCTCGTTTGGCCTGGGTTCTTTGGGATTCATGACGGAAAACGATTTCGACGAGTACCGCTCCGTGCTCAACAACTACTTGACCCACGGGATCTCGTGTGCGTTGCGCATGCGGTTCGAGTGCACGGTAATGCGCACGAAAAACCCCAACAAAAACAGCAGCGAGGACTTGCAGCGGGAGATCCGGGCCGGCGGCGCAGTTTCGCATTTCACTACCCACACGAGGGATGGCGACTACACGATTTTGAACGAAGTAGTGGTTGATAGGGGGCCGAACCCGTCGATAACAATGACGGAACTGTACGGGGATTACGAATTGCTCACCAGCGTGAAGGCCGATGGCGTGGTGATCTCCACCCCAACGGGATCCACGGCCTACTCGATGTCGGCGGGGGGGAGTTTGGTTCATCCGGATATTCCGGCCCGGCTGATATCGCCGATATGCCCGCATACGTTGAGTTTTAGGCCGTTGGTGGTACCGGACTCGATGATTTTGCATATTGGCGTGCCATACGACGCACGGAACTCGGCGTTTGTGTCGTTCGACGGGAAAAAGCAGGTCGAGCTGCATAGGGGGGACTTCCTCACCATCAACGTGTCGCAGTATCCGTTCCCGAAAGTTTTGCCGACGGGCTCTTCGAGTGCGTCCTGGGTGCAGCAGCTGAGCCGCACGTTGCATTGGAACGAGCAGAAGCGGCCAAAGCGGTTCACTGACTGTAAAGTGGACTTGAGATAGCTCGCATTTAACTTATTATATATACTATAGAATACGCTTTTCTAGCGATGGACTACTTAGTCCTCCTTTTCCTCCTCTTCCTCCTCCTCCTCCTCCTCCTCCTCCTCCTCTACAAGTCGCATGTCCTTCAGAAGTTCATTGAGGGTAAATTCCAGAGTGGCGAGGTCCAAGTTCTTTTGAAGTCATAGAGAATATGCTTTGTTCGCGTGGTCGGGGTACACGCTATTTTCAGGGATGCAGATGCGGATAAGCGGGAAGATCGCTGCTGATCTACAGACTATTTGAGCAGTTTTACTGCAAACGGTGTGTGTACGGTAATTTGGATCGGTATTTTTCTTCTCGACACAAACAGCGGTAGCGAGAGAAGTGCCAACACAAGATATATCCTTTGGCGTAAAGGAGCCGCTAAGTCGTTGAATGTAAGGATCATAAAGCTCGTACAAGTGGAATAGCATGCTGAACTCCGCACTAAGATACGTACTGATATGTTGAAGTACCGTAGTGGACCAACATGGAATGACGTGAGTTCCATAATTCCCGTAATCTTGTCAAACACTTCAAGCTCAATGCCGCTACTTTCCGCAGCCAACGATCGAAGCATGGATAAATCGCCATTTTCTTGTGCAACAATTGGCACATTCCTAATGAAGTGTTTCCTTAGTTAGGAATCCTAACTTTGAAACGCTTGGATCAATGTCCGGTAGAACAGCTCTAATATTCACTTTAAAAAGGGGTTTAGAGTATTTGCCGAGCCCATCAGCCCAGTCCGGGACATAACTGTTGCACGGAACCCATCCGCGCCTGTGGAACTGAAGGGACTCACTAATGTAGGTATCCGTAAAGTAGATCCTGTCCCTTCATTTTTGTACGACGCCGCGTCCGAAGGCAGAGCGCTTAGCAGGCTTATCATCGCTGCTGTCATCATAGTCTTCGTAGTGTGTACGATCTCTCTTCTGCGCACTGGCCTCCAAGAAACTGGCGTTGGCAGGCGGATGTTGTGCAGCTTGTCTGGAGTACCGCGCCATGACAAGATGAAAGCTGTGGCTTGTCATCTGTGATCTATGTTTCCATCTTGGGACAATGTTTCACATTTGTCTCACTTTCGATAGATTGCAACCTAAGTTGCGCGTCTGTATCGATAATTCGACGCATTGCTGGAAATTTATACGCCCCTAAGTCCAACCATTGTAAATCTGGTCAACATTTCGAGTTCCGTGTAGGGGGGCGCTGCGCCACAGCTGTGGGTGTTCAAATCCAGAAATTTACAAAGAGGATATTCAAATGTAGCAATTGAGTATCAAGGGGTCCTTGAGAAAACGCAATGGCTTGTTTAGTGAAGGCATACTCGCAGCTAACTAAGGTATGACGCTGTGCGCATATAAATGCAGAAAATTGCGACTTGGAGGGACATCAATATATATTACATAGATAATTGTACACAACATAGCCCGTACTCCACAGAGGCGCGGATTTTATTCAGTACAAAACTCCAGGTGCACATAAATGCCATGTGTTTAACTGCCGTACGGGATCGGTCGACAATAGCTTTCACTGAGCAATTGCTTTTGTGTTGCCGGGTATGGTTGGTCCAGAATTAGTTTATCGTGCAATTCTGATAGTATATAAGTAATTGAGTATGTGTATGGGGCGTCCATGTCGAATCCAGCTTGAGTAGCCCGCTATTTGTAACGAGGCAATCTCAATCTACCATGATCACTAGTAACGAGGGCCAGCCTTACAGCACCCCCTTAATTAAACGAATCTCACAGCAAGTATTTACATTTAGTATACTGCAGCGCGTTGGCCTGAAATTATACTTGCTTAGACCACTGCTGAATAAAGCTACCCGCCCTACCCAGCGACCACGTCGATCGAGCCAATACGACCGTCACCAGTTCGTCCAAACAGAGATGTAAAGCAAGATCTAGTATTCACACTGCGTACTATATAATATAAGGCTCATCCCCATTGTTTCACCGCCTGTCTATACCCGTAAGCCCATAAACCACACACGGGCAACTATGCCCGGCACCCCCCCCCCCCGTGGGCACGTCACGTGACACTCCCTCCGCGCAGTAATTTTTCACTTAAATTTTTTCCCCATCCCTTTTTCCCTTCCTCACAACCAACTGCAGCACCATGGTTTCCTCGCTCACGGTTGACCATATCCGCACCCTTATGGGTCGCAAGCACTCGATCCGCAACATTTCCGTTGTTGCGCACGTCGATCACGGCAAGTCCACCCTCACGGACTCGCTCGTCCAGCGCGCCGGCATTATCTCTGCCGCGAAGGCCGGTGACGCCCGGTTCATGGACACGCGTAAAGACGAACAGGAACGTGGTATTACCATCAAGTCCACGGCCATTTCGTTGCACGCCGAGATGTCGGATGAGGACATCAAAGAGATCAAGCAGCCCGTTGATGGCAACGAGTTCCTTGTGAACCTTATCGACTCCCCCGGCCACGTTGACTTCTCTTCGGAGGTCACGGCCGCGTTGCGTGTCACTGACGGTGCCCTCGTTGTTGTTGACACCATTGACGGTGTGTGTGTGCAGACCGAGACGGTGTTGCGTCAAGCGCTTACCGAGCGTATCAAGCCTGTCGTCGTCATTAACAAGGTCGATCGTGCCATTTTGGAGCTTCAGATCGACAAGGAGGACGTTTACCAGACGTTTGCCCGCCACGTCGAGTCCGTCAACGTCGTTATTGCCACGTACATGGACGAGAAGGTCGGTGACGTCATGGTGAACCCGCAGAAGGGCACGGTTGCGTTCGCTTCGGCCATTCAGGGCTGGGCGTTCACGGTCCGTCAGTTCGCTATCCGTTACTCCAAGAAATTCGGCGTTGACAAGGAGAAGATGATGGAGCGTTTGTGGGGCGACCACTTCTTCAACCCCAAAACGAAGAAGTGGACGAAGAACGGCACTGATGCCGATGGCAAGCCGCTGGAGCGTGCATTCAACATGTTCATTTTGGACCCTATTTTCCGCATTTACTCCGCGGTCACAAACGGACGCAAGGAGGAGCTGCTCGCTTTGTTGCCGAAGCTTGGGGTTGAGCTCAAGAGCGAGGAGAAGGATCTTGTCGACAAGGCTCTGTTGAAGACGGTCATGCGCAAGTTCTTGCCCGCGGCTGACGCTCTTTTGGAGATGGTCGTGCTCCACTTGCCGTCGCCGGCCACTGCCCAGGCCTACCGTGCCGAAACGCTTTATGAGGGTCCTACCGATGACGAGGCTTACAATGCCATTAAGAACTGCGACTCGAACGCTGGTCTTATGCTTTACGTGTCGAAGATGGTGCCCACTTCGGATAAGGGCCGCTTCTACGCCTTCGGCCGTGTGTTCTCCGGTACCGTCAAGTCCGGTCAGAAGGTCCGTATCCAGGGCCCGAACTACGTGCCGGGTAAGAAGGATGATCTTTTCATCAAGAGCATCCAACGTACGGTGCTCATGATGGGCCGTACTGCCGAGGCCATCGATGACTGCCCCGCGGGTAACATCATTGGTTTGGTTGGTGTTGACCAGTTCTTGCTGAAGAGCGGTACATTGACCACGATTGAGTCTGCCCACAACATGAAGGTCATGCGCTTCAGTGTGTCGCCCGTTGTCCAGGTTGCCGTTGATGTCAAGAACGCTGCTGATTTGCCCAAGCTTGTCGAGGGTTTGAAGCGGTTGTCCAAGTCCGATCCTTTGGTTCAGACCACGATCTCGTCGAGTGGCGAGCACATTGTTGCCTGCACTGGTGAGCTGCACATGGAGATCTGCCTTAAGGATCTGGGTGAGGACCATGCCGGTATTCCGTTGAAGGTTTCGGAGCCCGTTGTCTCGTACCGTGAGACGTGTAACTCCACGTCGTCGCAGGTTGCCCTGGCTAAGTCGCCCAACAAGCACAACCGTATTTACCTCACCTGTGAGCCTCTCTCGGAGGAATTGGCTCAGGCCATTGAGGACGGTAAGGTCAATGCTTCCGACGATTTCAAGGCGCGTGCTCGTATCATGGCCGACGAGTTCGACTGGGACGTTTCGGATGCTCGTAAGATCTGGTGCTTCGGTCCCGATGGCTCGGGCCCTAACGTCGTGGTTGACCAGACGAAGGCCGTGCAGTACCTGCATGAAATCAAGGACCACATTGTTGCGTCGTTCCAGGAGGCCTCGGCCCACGGCCCCATCCTCAACGAGCCGATGCGTGCCACGCGTTTCAACTTGCAGGACGTCACGTTGCACCCGGATGCCATTCACCGCGGCGCGGGTCAGCTTGGTCCGGCCATGCGTCGTGCGACGTTCGCTGCTTTGTTGTTGGCCGAGCCGGCCATCATGGAGCCCGTGTTCAGCGTCGAGATCACTTGTCACGAGTCCGGCATCGGCGGTATTTACACCGTTTTGAACCGCAAGCGTGGCCAGGTCATCTCTGAAGTCCAGCGCCCCGGCACCCCGCAGTTCGTCATTAAGGCTTACCTGCCCGTGAACGAGTCGTTCGGTTTCACCACCGAGCTCCGTCAAGCCACGGGTGGCCAGGCGTTCCCGCAGTTGGTGTTCGACCACTGGCAGGCGATGCCGGGTGATCCGCTCGACGCGAACTCGAAGCCCGGCCAGATCGTCGTCGCTTCTCGCCAGCGTGCCGGTCTCAAGCCTAACCCCGAGGGCTGGGAGTACTACTACGACCGTCTCTAAGCAGCCAATAGGCACCTTTCGTAACCGAAATACAGTAATCTCTTTCTAACTCCCGTTTTTTTTATTTTTTTTTGGTTTGTTTATGTAGCTTGAGTGGCCAGCAATGAAGGTACATCACCGATTCGTGTAGGTTATTTACGCTTCTGTTTATCGGTGGTGGTTTAATTAAATCGTTTAATACATCATCAGCATGTTGCGGATCGGTTTAATTGTTCACATGTGGGGTAGAGGTTCGGGGCACGGACCCGAGCTCGTCGTTTTGGTTGCGGTTAATGATGTTGCGGTTTCGGCTTAGCGCTTGTTGGGCCTAGTGGGCAAGGTTCGGTTCGGGGAAGTGGTTTAGCCGAATAGGTCGCCGTGCATTATACAACCCGCCTTAAACATCCACGTTCCCCAATCCCCATAAAAATAATAATGCTGTTCTTCCCTCGTGCCGTGCGTTTTTTACCAATTGCCCTGGGCAGCACCCTCGGTGGGTCCTCAATGCTGCTGCTCGCTCACCAGCGGCGTTTCAGCATTCTTAACGAGTCGTCAGTGCCCCGCCGGGGCGAGACCCTGGCCAAGTACGTTGAACCGTTGCGCGGGAAGGGATTGTCGCATTTCAACGGCAAACTCGACTACCACCAGCTCACTGTCGGCTCGTTTGCCGGCATGGTCTCGGGCTATTTCTTCGGACGCATCTCGAAATTGCTGGTTTACTTTATTGTGTCGTCGCTCATGGCCACGGAGTACTTAGCAGCTTCGGGGCACCTCGATTTAAGGCCGTTTTATGGCAAGGTTTACCGGTGGTGCCTCAGCAATCTCAACCAGGAGGTGCTCGTTGATGACCCGAGCTTTAAATACAGTTTCGCACTGGCGTTCGTTATTGCGGCGTACAATGCTTAAAATATAGTTAAAAAAAATCCGTATATTCCACCACGTATATATCGTGTATATGAGTATCACATTGCCTACGGGTGCTAATCATGGTACACTGTCCAGGAGTACTTTAAATAGTTATATGTGCACTAATGTTTTGTTGGTTTGATAAATTGCCCCCGACGGCGTATCAAAGACTGTGGACAGCTCGATCGTGCCGCGGCACATGAACATGAGGTCGAAATCGGCAACGGATTCCGACTGGGCTTTAACCGACACGAGCTGCTGGGGACAACCCATCACGAGAACGTGGCGTTGCGTCGTGCGCGTGGGGGCTAGCCGCAGCATGCCTTGTACACTGGCGTCAGACTTGTTAGCAACCGTCACGCGGAGTGTGGATTGTTGCCCGATGCCAATCGGGGCCCTTGTGCCGGCAGGGTCCGGTACAGTGTTTGTGATCGTGGCAGATACGTCAACAGCACTCGTGCAAAGGATATCGGCGATTCTCTCACTCATTTTTAGGCCCCGCAGATCAACAGACCCCCGGCGGTTTTCAGTAGCCCACTCGCCGTTCAGGCGCTCCAGCAGCTTTTCCCGAAGCCAAAAGGTCTGGATCTCCTCCGGTTTTGACTTGTGGTCGACAGTGTGCTGGCGGTTCGACAAACTCGGGATCGGTTTGAGCAAATCTGCGGGACTCGGGGGGTCCCAGGGCACTTCGACAAGCAGCCGGTGCGCGGCATTCGGCTCAATGAGCACTGGCTCGGGCTTGGGGCTCGCAACGGCCCAGATATTGCACTGGATGCTATCACGCCACAGGTTGCGAACGTCGAACACAAGCAGGATGCAGGAAGGGGTGTTTGCCCGCATGATGTTCACCCGTTCAATAACAATGCTGGGGTGTATAGTTATTT
Source organism: Starmerella asiatica (assembly GCA_030572815.1). Lineage (NCBI taxonomy): Eukaryota > Fungi > Ascomycota > Dipodascomycetes > Dipodascales > Trichomonascaceae > Starmerella > Starmerella asiatica. The sequence continues at coordinate 4,331 of JAJMBI010000153.1, read as the reverse complement.
GCAACGGGATTTTGAGGCGGCGAAGGCTGTCTTCATTAAGGCCGTAATCTACGAGGATGGCAGCAGCGCTGACGTTCCGTTTGCCGTATAAATTGAAATAGAACCGCTTGCTTTCTCGAGGGCCTATACTGTGATCTTCCCCATTCGAATTGGTAAGAGGAACCGTCAAAGTTTGCCGCCGCGGGTGATCGCCAAACAGAGGCGTGGCCTTGGCCGTGCTATCGTCTTGCGGTAACGCATCTTCCTCAGTACCAATAAACTGGATCGAGTGGCGTTTGTGCAGTAGGTACTCGTACTCATAGAACTCTGCCCGTGACACGTCGGGTCGGTTAGCTGCACGGCGCAGCTGTTCAACCGTGACGTCACTGTACCCGAAATGCAGCACGTTGCTGGGGGTTTGCGAACTGTTCCAGAGCTCAATACTGAACTGACGCATTTCACCCTCGAGCAGCATGACCCAGCCCTTCAACAAGCTGAGTTGCTGGAGGGCTAACGACGGCCGCGCGGGGATAATCGTTATCGACAGCGGGTTAGTTAGCATGTACACCTCGCTGCGACACCCGCTGGCCTGAATTTTGCACCCAGCAACAACTAACTGGCCCTGTTTCAGTGGCGTCACCGATAAATCTACCCGAAAACCGTCGCTGTGGGCAGGAATGCTGAAGTTTTTCACCGGTGCGGAAATCGCCTTCTTCCGTTTGTCAACAAGCATCAGTTCAAACACGTCAATATCCACAGCCAATGGGTTCCGCAGCCACACACGCGCCTTTGTCGGTACCCCGGCCTCCACAGAGGTCTCTTCCTTGGTTTCCGTGCCTTCAAATGGGTTATACAGAATCTCGCCCGTGGTAGAGTTCGTGGTAGCCACTATCGAACTTCTAGGCGTGCGTGTCGTTGTTAGCCTATGCGCGCGAACATTGATGTCTAGCAGGATGTTGGGGTCCCAAAACGGGCTCTGCACCACATCTTCGTAGCTGCGGATCAGATGGTACAAGGTAAGTTGTTCAGTAGCACTGGCCGAGGTTCCAACGTAGCTGCGTGCGCGGTTGCCCGCTGTTGGCCTCGACCCACCGATAGGTGACGAATGCACCGTGCCGGGAGACACATTAACTCCACCACTAACAACAATGCTCGGGGCCTCCGTGGTACGGGCCGATGTACATGCCATTTGCAGCAACCGGCTGGCCGCCACCGTGCGCAATTGCGGGTTGTGGATGCGTTGGCCCAATGCCACGAGCTTGCGCAGCATTGACGCCTCGAGCTGGGGCCACAAACTATATACTTGCAGAACATTCTCTACTTCGCCCAGGTCGGCATCCACAGTTGCTGATGACGATGCCAGCAGTGTGATAATTTGCGTGCACGAGAACGCCCATTTGCGGCGCATGCCCGCCGCGGCATACAGCTTAGCAACGGTACCGAAAATTTTCGCCTGCGTGTCCGGCGACAAATCTGCACTCAAGTCATAAACGCGCGTGATCCACGAATCGACAAATGCGAGCGTTGGTTTGTCCTCCATTCCACAGCAATCCCCACGGGCAACCTGTGCCCCAACAGCATCCACACCGGCAATGGCACCTTCCCAGTTCGTGTAGCGTAACCCGACCAGCAACCCGGCATACCGCGCAACTGTTTCATAATAAACAGTGTATGGCACAAGGTCTGCACCACGCCCGGCGGCATACTCATCAAGCGCCGCACCGACCAAAAACTCCAGCATAATTTCCGGTGGGGTCAATTCAGTAAAAGGGTGCGATTTTTTCAAGGTTGTGCGTGGCTGCACCGGTGAGGCCTGCAACACAATTGATGCTCGTGGTGACGAGTTTGCTGATGCTGACCGTTTTGGTGACGGAGGTGATGCTGAAACTTGTGGGGTAACCGTGGCCACGATCGGGGTGGCCGACTGAACCGCCTCTTTCTTTATTTCCCGTAACGCTGCGCCCCACGCAGCCGTGACTGCTGCTGTTGGGACCACTAGCTGTTGCTCGGTGATCCGCAATTGCACTAAACACACAGCGATTTCCATCAATGCCGAGCCAAACCACAGGTGGTCGTTCGCATCGCGTAAAGCCGCAGCTGCCTCACCTAGTTCGACCAATGCATCGGAAACACGGCCAAGTAACAGCAGTAAACTGCCCATAAACTTGCGGGACCGGCCGTTCTGACGCTGTTTGGCCGTTTCAGCCTCGGTCATCGAAATCGAGCCATTGCGGTTCACTGACGCGTGATGTTTTCTAAACGGTGGCGGCGAACCGTTCTCGGGTTTAGGCAGCAGCTCCAGCGGGCTCTGGAACGAGCTGAACTGTCGCGTTGTCCAAAAATCCGCCACGGATTTCACAAGTTTATTAGCAACTAAGCCAAGAGCATTGTTAATGGCTTCATTAAACACGGGAACAACTCCCGGCGGCCACTGCGATTCGCGGGCCGCATTAGGCGCACCAAAAACGAGCAGAACATGGCACAGTGCCGTCGGGTGGGCGCGCTGCAGTGCCGTGTGGGCATGTATTAGTGCTTGACGGTCGAGATGCGACACATTTGAGGACCTTACTGATAGATCAGCCTCCTGGTTAGCGCCATTATCCAGACCGTGGGCGTCCATGCCTTTAGCGACTTCCGGATCGGTGGCAGCGATGCCCAACACAACGATTTGCCGGCGAAACGGTTCTAAATCAAACAGTACATTGTGTTGAGGGGTTAAAGCCGCGGTTTCAAACGCAAACGTGAGCGGTTCTGTTTCACCACGCGGTGTACCGAACGGTGCATAATCATCAGTTAAACCGATGTTTGTAGGAGGCACCCGGGCGGCAGACCGCAGCTGCTCGACGTACTCGGCAAATACACCGGGATTCAGCGCTGCCGCCGGTACCACGAGCGCGCGAACGCGCATAGGAGCGGCAAAGCTCGTCGGGTCCATCCTTCCCCCCTGCCCTTTTACGACCGGCACCGGAATACATCTCACACCCACGTACTTGTCTATCATAATGTACACTCCACGTACTTAAATTCTAATATACATTTTAATTTCATACACTTATACGATGCCAAGGTCGGCAAATTCCATTGTGCTATACCATGCTTTTCACCGTCCACTTACTCACGTGTGCAAGCTATTCTAGCTCCATTCGTTTGTGCATCGGATACCATTGCATTTACTACTTCCTACATTCATACTACTCTCCGCTTAATATATTAATTACCATAAATAACACGCTTTTCGACCACACACTATTTATACTGCTAGGGCAACTTGACTCAGCATGGGACGCCGCGGCCGCGTGCAGTCGCACAACCGACGTTTCGCCTTTGACGACGTACTCCGTAAAGAATATAGATGGGATATCGATCCTAATGCACCAATATGTCCGTTTTACGGCATCACGGCCTGCCCGAAGGGCCGCTTTTGCCGCGACCAGCACATCGTGTCGCCGAACAGCCACAAAATCGTTTGTCGCCACTGGCTAAGAGGTTTGTGCAAATTGGCGGATCAGTGCGAGTATCTTCATGAACTTGACATCTCCCGCGTGGTGGAGTGCCCGACATACGCGGCAATGGGCCGGTGTCCTAATATTTTGGAGTGCCCCTACCGGCACCCGCGGCAGCGCATGGCCGGCATGTCCTCGGGCATGGTGGTGGGAGACGGCATTTTAGATGACTCCCAGCGTGAATTGGCGAAAAAACAGGCTCCCTGCTTAGCGTACGACCGGGGGTTCTGCAAATTGGGACCGCAGTGCCCGAAACCACACATTCGACGCCGGATGTGCGAGCTTTTCCTTACGGGGTTTTGTCCATTCGGCCCAGATTGCGAAAATGCTCACCCAAAATTTGTGCAGATCGACGATGCTATGCGTATTTCCCGCAGTCAGCCCCAGCCTCCTCCATACATTCTACGGCAGCAGCAGGCCCAGCAGGCCCAGCAGGCTTGAGCTTACATATTTATTTGCATATATATCATACAATTATCTCATGATGCCAGTTAGTTGAAGAGCGAGATGAGAATGCCAGTGACACCATATCTACTTTCTACTTATACTAACAATGCACGTTCACCGCCGGCAAAGGCAAATTATATTATGTAATCACATAGGCTGTTGTCGACAGCCGTGGTCCTTTGGGTATCAAAATCCCGCACCCACCGCCAGAGATTTTGTCGAAATTTTTGAAAAATCGAATTTATCCTCCGTCGAATTGACAAGGCCTTTAATTAATTTCTGCGAGGAAACAATGGCTAGGACACCTTTTTATTTATAAATCAAATTGTGGATTAGAGCCGTGGAATGTGTTCATATGCACGATAGGGAGTTTGCACTTTCGGCTCTATAAAGCGTTCAGAT